>CAJHQP010000953.1:0-140558 GCA_905132765.1 Moricandia arvensis
TGAAGAAGGGAAAGTCCACAAGAAGAAGCTGGCTCATGATCCAAGTATGAATGAAGAGAAATAAAGACGACAACAAGAAGAAGTGATCTGGATACTTCAAGTTGAGACTGGTTCATACAGACTTGTGAACCAAGTTATTGTTAAATAGACAAGGAAGAAGCATGGCTGAGTGTGATCAAGATGACCTGCACAAAGAAATTCAAGAGAAGAATATTGGAATGAAATAAAGAGATAAGAAGAAGAGAACAGTCCGATTACTTGAGAGAAAGAAGGCTGTCTGTACAGACTTGGATCACAAGCAATCTACTATGACCTAACTTGCCTTGGGAGGCAAGGTACTGATGGGAACACGAGCTGAAGGTCTCCAGAAGCTAAGGAAACCGTTGGTAGAGGGTTTGACCAGATTCAAATTCAAATATGGAAGAAAGTCACATGTTAAGCTTAAGGAAAGAGCTGTTGCTTGCCTGTCACTTTCACTCACCAGACCTGGTCACTATCTCTCTCATGTCCCTTTCTCCTCAGCTGGACGAGCCTCCCCTTGTCCTTACCCTCTTAGACACTTCTACTCAGAAAATCATTTGCTTATGTTTGTCTAGATTTAGATTAATTTATTATGTGCATACTGCCTATTTAAAGGCCTCTCATGTAACTGATTTGTTTAAGGAGAAAGTTCTTCTCTCTTCATATTCTTGGTTACTTTCTTTCTCTCTCTCTCTCTCTCATACACACGAAATTCTCCTCCTCTCTACTCTCTGGTTACCTAAGATACTCATAATCTCCTATTCTCTCAGATTCTCTTCATAGTCGTCACTTATACTTCATCACCTGCATTCACTCTTCATCACTTACTCTTTCCTTCTCTCTGGTTCAAATAGAACCAGGAGCTTCTTTTAAGTTTAATCTACCTATTCATCTTCTTTTCTCACACCTTCCTCTTGTTCCGGATTGGTGTTGACAAGAGACACTCCATGTGAACCTGAAACAACACTCAAACTCCAAGCAAGATAAGACACAATTGCATTGGGATCAAACCTTGACTAATCATCAAGTTTGATCACCAATGTCACAAGCTTTGCACTTAGACAGCATCCCATCATCATTGAGATCCATCTAATGCAAGCTTACCACTCTCTAAATGCTATCACAAAACACTTAGGCAACCATTCCCTGCCTTAAACGACCCTTAGACATCAGTCTAGGTGTCTCGACCTTAAGGCAGCCACAATGACAAGAGTATGCAACAGCCTTAACCTATTTACTTCATGAATGCAAACCGGATTAGATACAACTATCTATCATCCTAGCAAGACATTCATAAGAACAGAGACTAAGCATCAATGCCATTTCCAAATACCAGACCCAAATGCTTCACTTTAAATCAGTTTCTATTCATGTATGCAAGCAGATTCATAACATACTATCTAATATCATGTCAAGCATCATTTAGAACTAGAGCAAGCACTTTAAACACTCAACCCTTCAACAAGAGTCATCTAAACATCCTGCGATAGATTCTAAACACCATATCTAGCAATCTTAAACACATCCTCAGGTCTCAAACACATCACACAACACATTCAGTTCATAAAGTATCTAGCTTTATACAAGGGACAGTAGGTTCTTACAAACAAGGAACTAGTGTTAGTTCCTTGACGACCTTTGATTCATGGCAAGATCAGGAGCTCTTGGTTGCGACCCAACACCTCCTTCTTCCATGGACCTTCCCTTGGACTCTCCATGCCCAAAGTCCCCAACTTTCTTCATACTTTGGTCGCCCCCACCAATAACAAGGTGAAACCTTTCACCTTTCTTCCTGGTTTTTGAATAAGAACACGCATTGGACTTGATTTGATGAAGAGGGTAGCTAATCCACTCCATAACTTCTGGATCCGAGGCTCTCTTTTCTTCTGGACGGTATGAGAGAGTATGGGACTTCAAGAGCAGCTTCTGGGTTTGCTGATGAACTCCTTCTTGTAAAGGATGAACATGCTGGAAAGGAAGCTCCTTTCAGGGTTTTGATGGCAGGAGAGAAAGCCTTGATCTTTGCGGAAGCTAGACACCAAGTTCTGATGAACTTGGCTCTGATACCATGTTGGATTTTCACCAGAGTATAAGGATCTGGGTTTGTGTGTGATGAACAAGCCTTTAAGGCAATGATGAACACGAAATGAAGAAGAGAATGGGTTCTGGTTTACTTGTGTTTACTTGAATCAAAACCAGAGATTAAGAGAGACTTAGAGAGATTAAAGAGACTAAGAAAGAGGTAGACTAAGAGAGGTTTCGAATCAAGAACATCAAGCTTTTATTTCTGGAAGTGGAGAGGGGCTTTCCCCCTTACTCACTTAAAGATTACATTTCGACCAGAGAGACATTATATAGAGAGAGATGGATACATTAGGGTTTACAAAATAATCAACAAAGCATGTGGAGTCAAAGGGAAGAGGCTCCTCGGTTTGAATTGTGTGGACAGAGCTCTCCACACGTTTTGGGACAGCCTGGAACCAGAGGAGCTCGCCTAAGGGAAGCTTGGCTGAGAATGAGCCTGCAAGGTCACTGAACCTATCATGAGATCTATCTAGGTTCATGCCCCTTCCTTTGGTGAGTGGATAACCTTTTTGATAAGGTTCTTCCTTTCTGGAAAGTGGTCTGCTCTTCCTTTTGGCAGATGGTATATTCTCAGCATCTTTCTACACGCCCTAAACCTTCCCTTGGATCCCAAGTCTTTGCTCACCATAATAAACCTTCTTGAAGCTTGGTTCACAAGTCTTGTGCTTTCTTAGGGTTGTACGGCCACATATCATCAAGCTGGTCCGTACAGATTTCACCCTAAGTTTTCAGAAGACATAAAACTTCTTTTATGTTCAAATGGTCGAGTAAAGATGGTTTTGGGTCGAGGTTGGTCCGTACGGATCCGTACAGTCCGTACAGATCCGTACAGTCCGTACAGATCCGTACAGTCCGTACACCTCACCCAAACATAGACCATTTGATCCCTTCTGTTCACCACAGCATCCCAAGGTCTTCCTTAGACTTCTCCTTTATGTTTCATAGCCTCTTGTACACTTAACAGCTTCCCACAGCCTTTTTAATACTCCTTGTACAACATCTATTCAACCCACTCTATCTTCTTTCACTCCATCTCATCTCTCATAAGTTTCATTGTATCTCTTCAAGTTAACACTCCCCCTCAAGCTTGACTCTAGTGATCCTAAGTCAAGCTTGGAACCTTGAAGTCACTCCTCATTAAAAACCTTATGAGAGAAAACCCTCTTTAGGGATAAAACCCTCATAAGGAAAAGAGTAAGCTCCTTCAAGGCCTAGGGATTGGCCAGTGAGTTCTTTGTGTCTCAACCAGTGTTGTGGACACAAAGAACTCTGGATCATGGCCCTCACTGTGGTGTAAGCTAATCCAACTTGGACTGCTCACCATTAACACTTCTTGAGCTCATCTAGCTCACTCCATACTAATCTTGGTCTCTCCCCCTTTCACCCAACTTCTTGTTGGGTTAAGTGCTCGGATTACCAGATACAACCTCCATTGAGTATCATCTTCATTCTCAGCCTTGGTTGCTTCTTCTTCTTGAGTAACCACCAAGGACTCCATCTTCACAGATCATTGAAGCTTCTCAATATTCTCTTCTTGGCAGCTTCCTCCAACGTCCATATTGACCAAAAAGGATCATAAGACTCTCCTGAATAGTTTCCCTACACTCTTTGTTCATTCCTAAACCTTGCTTGACTTGCACTCCACTTCAGGTCAAGATATGATCAAACTGTATGGACAACTTCATCTTGATCATTCTTCTGTCTTCATATTCCTTTCTTACATTGTCTCTCTTTGGTTCTTCATCTCAATACTCCCCCTCAAGCTTGACTGTCGGGAATGGTCAAGCTTGGAAACATGAAGAACCTCCCTCATTAAAACCTTAGTGTGCAAAACCCAATGGGATAAAAACACACTAAGGGAAAAGAGTAGAGGTCTACATGCTAGGAAAGTCAGTGAGATGTCAGGTCTATGAGTCCCAACTTAGAGTGGATGAACTCACAGACTTTGGTACTTGCTGCGTTGGTGAAGATATCATCTAGCTGGTCTTCACTTCTTGTATAACAAGGTAGGATGATTTGCTTCTCCACAGCTTGTCTAACCTTGTGGCAGTCTACTTCAATGTGTTTTGTTCTTTCATGGAAGACTGAGTTGCTGGCAATGTGAATGGCTGCTTGATTGTCACAATGCATTGTGATGGGTGATGTTGTCTCGATTCCCAAGTCTCCAAGCATTCCCTTGATCCATATCAACTCATTGGTGAGCTTCCTCATAGCTCTATATTCTGCCTCAGCACTTGAACATGATACAACCTTCTGCTTCTTGCTCTTCCAAGTCACTAGGTTGCCTCCAATGAATGTGCAATACCCAGTGGTTGATCTCCTATCAACCCTATCTCCTGCCCAATCAGCATCATAATACCCAAATATTTCAGTGCTTCCATTGCATTCCATCCAAACACCTTGACCAAAGTAGAACATGTGATTTGATCCATTTTTGAATCCCACTTGGTTCCAAAAGTCTCCAACGTCTCTCTTGACCTCTTGACTCTCTTCTTGTTGAGTTTAAACCACTTCCTTTCCTTCCAACCCAAGTTAGGTCACTTTCTTGCTTGGAAGTCAAGTCTTGTACGGAATGACTTGTTTTCCAAGTCTGTACGGACCAAACCATTCCAACTCGCCCAAACGCATCTCTTCTCTTTGTCTCCATCTTTTATTAATGTCTTCATGTCAATAGACTCCTTTTCTCCCTTTGCTTTCTGAAAACCCTTGTAGCTTTCTCTATATATTGTAACCCCTTGAGGATGAATAAAGCATATAGTTCTCTCTAGTTTTCGAGTCTCAACATGTTCTTCATAGTCTTGCTTAATCTTTCTGCTTGCCGAGTCTAAATCAAGTCTTTCCTTCTCAAATCTGTTCTTAGTCTCTTTCTGGTTACTTTTCTTCTAAGATATCAAAAGATCTTATCTTCAATCTCCCCCTCACGAGGAAATTTATGCCCATCCTCAAGTGGCATCTTGGCTGTCTTCCCTCCATGTTTCCCTGCATATTTCAAGAGATCAAGTGTATACTTTCATTGGGACAGAAACAAACCTTCCTTGGATCTACATATCTCAATACCAAGGAAGTATTTCATCTCTCCCAATTCTTTAATTTCAAACACATATTAAAGGAAGTCTTTAGTGGATTGAATACCTGCCTTGTTGCTTCCTGTGATGATGATATCATCAACATACACAAGAAGGACAACTATACCTGATGTGGTCGAGAGAGTGAACAAGGTATGATCCAGTTCAGATTTCTTAAACCCTTTACCATTGAGAGTAGTGCTAAACTTGTTGTACAAGTGATGTGATCATGGACCGGATCACTAAGGAGAGCAAGGAGAGTTTAGATGAGTCACATGATTCCACAATGCACCAGCAGCCTGGTGATGATGCTCTGACCATTCCAGAAGGTCCCATGACCCGTTCCAGGGTCAAGAAACTTAAGGAGACTGTTTTAGGATTACTCACTTCACATCCACAACAAGAAGAAAGTCTTGGACAAGGTTTGATCCGAGATGTCTTGAACACCATTCAAGCCATCTACATCAAGCTGAGTTAGTGTTTAGGCAAGACATTTGGTGTGTGCTCTTTTCCTTGCTTTTGGTTTTGTCCCACAAGGTTTTCCGGAGGAAGGTTTTTGACGAGGCCACGACCTGTCTTACAAATCACCTAGGCCCTATCTCGGTGTAAGAAAATGAAGAACTCAGTGAAGAACAAGAGAGAAAGAGAGGAGAGAGAGAGTGATTCGAGAATGAGAGTAAAGAAGGATTGTTTCCTTGCTGTATTCAGTTTCCAGAGATACAATATTTAAAGACAAAACAAGTAGGATGCAGACAAGAAGAATAAGAGTATAATAAGGCTTCTTGGTCGAGATAGTGGAGCCTGAAAGTGACAGGACCTAAACAGCTCCGTCTCCCCTAAGTAGAACATGTGATCTGATCTATTTTTGAATTCCACTTGCTTCCAAAAGTCTCCAACGTCTCTCTTGACCAACTGACACTCTTCTTGTCGAGTTTAAACCACTTCCTTGCCTTCCAACCCAAGTTAGGTCACTTCCTTGCTTGGAATTCAAGTCTTGTACGGAATGACTTGTGTTCCAAGTCTGTACAGACCAAAACATTCCAACTCACCCAAATGCATCTCTTCTCTTTGTCTCCATCTTTTATTCATGTCTTCATGTCAATACTCCCCCTCAAGCTTAACCACAGGATATGGTTAAGCTTGGAACCCATGAAGACATCCCTCATTAAAACCTTTGTGTGCAAAACCCAGTGGGATAAAAACACACAAAGGAAAGAGTAGATGCTTCATGGCTAAGGGGATCATGATCTGGCCAAATCTATGAGTCCTAACCTTGGATGGATGAACTCACAGACTTTGGTACTTGCTCCTTTTGTGAAGATATCAGCTAGTTGATCCTCACTTCTAGTGTAGCAAGGCAATATAATCTTCTGCTCCACTGCTTGTCTTACTTTGTGACAATCCACCTCAATGTGCTTTGTCCTCTCATGAAACACATTGTTGGATGCTATGTGAATAGCTGCTTGATTATCACAGTGCATTGTGATTGGTGTTGTGGTCTCAATTCCCAAGTCTTTGAGTAGATTCCTGATCCAAATGAGCTCACTGGTAAGCTTCCTCATTTCTCTATTCAGCTTCTGCACTTGAACATGAAACTATCTTCTGCTTCTTGCTTTTCCAGGTAACCAGATTGCCTCCAATGAAGGTGCAATACCCTGTTGTAGATTTCCTGTCAACTCTATCATCAGCCCAGTCTGCATCACAATATCCCACAATTTCTGTGCTCTTGTTGCAGCCCATCCATATACCTTGACCCGGAGCTTCCCGTAGATACCTTAGAATCCTTTCCACCATATTCCAGTGATGGACTTTAGGTGTTTGCATATGATGGCTGACTTGATTCACAGCAAAGCAGATGTCTGGTCGTGTAATGGTTAGATAGATCAGCTTCCCAACCATTTTCCTATAGAGTTTGACATCCTCAAATGCCTCATCTTCAAACTCCCCCTCACGCAATACTTTGTATCCCTCTTCAAGTGGTGTTTTGGCTACTCTTCCTCCAAGCTTTCCTGCCTCATTTAAAATATCAAGTGTGTACTTCCTTTGGGATAAAAATAGCCCCTCATTAGAGTGACATATTTCAATCCCTAGGAAGTACTTTAACTTACCCAAATCTTTGATATCAAATGAAGATTTAAGAAAAGCTTTGGTTGAGTTAATACCTTCCTTGTCACTTCCTGTGATAATTATGTCATCCACATAGACAAGGATCACCACCATTCCTTGCTGACTTGAGAGAGTAAAGAGAGTATGGTCTGCTTCTGATTTGTTGAATCCTCTTCCATTCAAGGTTGTGGTCAGCTTGTGGTACCAAGCTCTAGGGGATTGCTTCAGTCCATAGATAGCCTTCTTTAGTCTCAATACATTCCCTGGTTTCACCATGTTTTTTAAGCCAGGAGGAGGACGCATATATACTTCATCCTCTAATTCACCTTGTAGGAATGCATTCTTAACATCCATTTGCCATAGATCCCATTCCAGGTTGACAGCTAATGAGAGAACAACCCTTATGGTATGAAGTTTGGCTACTGGTCCAAATGTATCCAGATAGTCTTCTCCATAGACTTGGGTGTATCCCCTTGCAACTAGCCTTGTCTTCTTCCTTTCTGGCTTTCCATTGGCTAGGTACTTGATGGTGAAGATTAGGCGACTTGTCACAGCCTTCTTTCCTTTGGGGAGCTCAGTTTCATACCAAGTATCATTCTTGATCATGGCATTGATCTCATCTCCAACTGACTCTCTCCATCCATCCAATCCCATTGCCTCTTCATAAGACCTTGGAGTGTACTCTTGATCCAGGTTGCTGATGAAGGCTCGGTGTTCTTGAGGATAGTATGCCATTGAGCAGGTTGCTTGTATGGGATGTGCTACTGCCTTGTTGTTGAAGTATACTCTGGTGTTGATCCAATGGGATGGATCTTTCCTTATCCTGGTACTTCTCCTTAGTGGTTGAATATGTTGCTCTTCAACCCCTGTCTCTACATGCTCTCCCTGATCTTGATCTTCACTAGACTGGCCAGGTTCAGATTCATGTAGTCCATCTTGATCATGTGTTGTTGCTGAATCATCTTCCCTTTGTTGTTGTGATTCAGGTTCAGTGTCCCCCTCAGGATCAGGATGGTCTACTGGTGTATCTTCCTCTCCAGTTCTTTCAGTCACTGGAGAAGTAGGTGATCTCCTTGGTTCCTCACTGGCATGAGGCTGAGTGATACCTAGGCTCTCCATAATGATGCGCAGATTGTTTGCCCTATCAGAGGGTCCATGTGAGAGATCTCTAAGGCTTTCCCAACTCTTCTCAGCATAGTACCCTTTTTATTCCACAAACTTCACATCCCTTGAAACCATAACCCTTCTTGATTCAGGGATGTAGCACTTGTACCCTTTCTGCGTGTGTGAATAGCCTATGAACATTCCCTTGACACTCTTGGCTTCTAGTTTATTTCTTTGTTCTCCTGGTGTCAAGACATAACACACACACCCAAATACACGTAAATGATTAATTGGAGGTTTGATTTTATTCAATACCTGAAAGGGAGAGACATCTTGGAGGATTCTGGTTGGAATCCTATTGATTAGGTAGCAAGCTGATACAACAGCATCTCCCCAAAATCTTTTAGGGACATTGGTGTGGAACATCACGCTCCTTGCAACCTCCATGAGATGGCGATTCTTCCTTTCAGAAACTCCATTATGTTGTGGTGTATATGGGCAGCTTGTCTGATGTATAATGCCATGTTTTGCTTGATGATGTTTGAAGGCATGACCTGTGTACTCCCCACCATTATCAGACCTAAATATTTTGATCTTAGAGTTGAAATGGTTAGATACATAGGTTTGGAAGTTAATGAAAGCTTCTAACACCCTATCTTTACTTTGAATCAAAGTGAGCCAAGTATATTTGGATTTTTCATCTATGAAGGTAACAAAATATTTATGGTTCTCCCTAGAAGCACAAGGTGCTGTCCACACATCAGAGTGAATCAAATCAAAGCAGTTTTCATAGATGGTCATTGATTTAGGAAAAACAGATTTGCAATGTTTACCAAGAACACAAGCCTCACAATTTTCATTTTTAAAAGATAGATTAGGAAACATTAGTTCTAAGGCACGAGCATGGGGGTGACCTAATCTAGCATGCCACCGAACATCACTAGCTAAACCAGAAGCAGAATTAAAAGCACATGAGAAATCTGATCTAAGCTTGGTGTCTTCAAGTAAATAAAGTTCTCCCTTGCTCACACCTTTTCCCAGCATCTTGCTGGTCTTAATATCCTGAAAGCAAACATCATCAGGACTGAAAATAACTTTGCACTTAAGATCATTAGTTGCTCTTTTAACAGATAACAGATTAGAGGTGAAACTTGGCATGTAAAATGCTTGGGACTCCTTATCAAACAATTTAAGATTCCCTATCCCTTCAATAGGTATTCTATCACCATTTGCAATCACTACACTTCCTAGAGCCGGTTTGATATCACTAATGAGCTTAACATCCCTAATCATATGGTGAGAAGCTCCTGAGTCAATTATCAAGGGCCTAGTAGTTTGATTTGCATTATGAATAGATGTGAGAGCATTAATAAAATTGTTACCATAGTTTGCATTGCGTGCCTTTATAAGGGCCTCAATGTCTGACTTGCGAATGAAGGCATCATCATTGGGGAGTTGAGAAGTGGCCTGAGAGGTTGAACCAACTGCATGTGTTGTTGAGACCATGGCTCTCCCATCTTCTCCCATGCGCATAGGGCGATTGCTTGGCTCATGTGCTCTTGGTTCATGTGCCCTTGCCTGGTTGAACTTGGGAGGTCGGAGATAAGGATGAAGTATCCAGCAGTTGTTCTTGGAATGACCTTGCCTCTTGCAATGTTCACAAGTCATGCGCTTGTCAACTCCACCCCCTGGTTTGTAGAAGACCTTGTTGGCTGAGATAACCTCTATCTTTTCAGCCTTACTAGCCATGGACAGCTCTCCTTTCCCACCAAACAACCCATCAGATCCTTGCTCCTTTTGGAGTTGAGCACAAACATCATCCAGACTTGGTAGATCCTTAGCTCTCAGTATGTGTTTAATGACATCATTGAAAGAGGAGTTAAGGGTGAGTAGCAACCCAAATACCTTATCTTCCTTACGCCTTGCATTGAGGACAGTAGGATCAGTGGTGCTTGGCCTTAGCATCTCCAGCTCAGCCCACAAGGCTCTAAACTTCCCAAAGTGCTTGGTAAAGTCCATATCCTCCTGATGCAAGTTGTTGATAGCCTTCTTTACTTCAAAGACTCTGCTGAGGTTTGAAGTGTTTCCATAAACCTTCTTCAAGGTGTCCCACAACTCCTTTGCTGTTTCACAGTAGGATTAGGCTTCCATAATGGGACCATCTAGAGAACTTTGCAAGGCAGACAGCACCATGAAATCCTCCTGAGTCCATTTGCCTTCATCTGTCACTACAACTTCTCTGCCATCTTCTCCTTGGGTGATTTGTCTTGGGGCTTCTCCTGAGGTGATATGCTCCCATAGACCTCTTCCACCAAGGGCAGTTTTGGTCAATCTCGACCATAGTAGGTATTTCAAACCCTTCAAAGTGACTGGAATGACCATTTGCTTCTGTTGCTCCATTTTGACTTGCTATTGTCCAGTGGGTAATAGAGTGGACTGAGTAGAAATTTTTAAAATTTTGGAACACTGGACAGAGAGAGACAAGTAGAAACAAACTATACTCTCTTTAAACCTTGAAGATATAAGGAGATATGAAGAGAAAAGAAGCGAAATGGTCAAGAACAGCCCAGAAACTTGCAAGAACAGTCCTAATATCCACTGGACAAAAGGATGTTCTTCAAGATATAAAGAAAGTAACCGGATAGAACAAGTAGAAACAAATTATACTCTCTTTAAACCGTGAATATATAAAGAGATATGAAGAGAAATGAAGTGAAATGGTCAAGATCCGCCCAGGAACTTGCAAGAACAGTCCTAATATCCACTGGACAAAAGGATGTTCTTCAAGATATAAAGAAAATAATCGGATATAACTGAAGTATAGAGTGAAAAGAGAGTGTTTGCGGAAGAAATAGAGTGGTTTAGGAGCTTAAAGCTCTGATACCATGTAAGAAAATGAAGAACTCAGTGAAGAACAAGAGAGAAAGAGAGGAGAGAGAGAATGATTCGAGAATGAGAGTAAAGAAGGATTGTTTCCTTGCTTGATTCAGTTTCCAGAGATACAATATTTAAAGACAAAACAAGTAGGATGTAGACAAGAAGAATAAGAGTATAATAAGGCTTCTTGGTCGAGATAGTGGAGCCTGAAAGTGACAGGACCTAAACAGCTCCTTCTCCCCTAAGTAGAACATGTGATCTGATCTATTTTTGAATTCCACTTGCTTCCAAAAGTCTCCAACGCCTCTCTTGACCAACTGACACTCTTCTTGTCGAGTTTAAACCACTTCCTTGCCTTCCAACCCAAGTTAGGTCACTTGCTTGCTTGGAAGTCAAGTCTTGTACGGAATGACTTGTGTTTCAAGTCTGTACGGACCAAAACATTCCAACTCACCCAAATGCATCTCTTCTCTTTGTCTCCATCTTTTATTCATGTCTTCATGTCAATACTCGGCCCAAGACTAGCAGAAGTTATTTAATTTTAAGCTTATGTTATGTTTAAACTATAGTTTCCATTTTATTATTTTCGAAACCCTAGTGATGCACCGCTAGGATGCTCTTTGGTTGATGGGGAGGATAGTTCCTTGCAAGAACGAATCAGAGACTCAAGTTGATGTAACCCGGATCAGCAGCAGAAAGAAATCAAAAGAAGGCTTGGCTTATGGGTGTGTGTGTGGACGAGGTGGGCTTAAATTTATGGTTTTGTCTTGTGTTTTGATAAGCAAAATGGCCCAAGAGGTTATACATCAAATTCAGCCCAATTTTATGAAGTTAAAAGCCCTAGAAGATTCATAAACAAGTGGTTTATTTGCTGTCCAAGAAGAGTGACGAAAATTAGGTGCTTAAATGCATGGGAAGTTGTTCTCTCTTTCATGCAAGAAATGCTTGTTTCAAGAACCTTCTCTCTGCTCTATGCACTGATTTTATCATTTCCTATGTATTAAATATTTAGCTTTCCAAGCAAGTTTAGTTATCCTATAAATATGATATGTAATCTCTTGTTTTAATCATTCAACTTTTTATCAAATAAACATTTTTATTCTTGTTGAATCTTTTGTCTGATGGACATCGTATTTCTGTTGCGAGGTGTGTGAACCCAAAGCAACAAATCCTCCTTGGTCATCTTTGTGTGTCATATCCTCGGGCTTAGGAGCGGGTAAATAAAAGGTCTTCCGCAACCTTTGTGTGAACCTTCGTTCCACCTTTCTTTGATCGATTATTCGATTCAAAGTCTATCCATTTACCAACCTACAAGTGCCGATTCCCGGGAGGGTTTTCATTATTTGGTATCAGAGCACACTTGAGGGTTCAGTGTTCACTTCTGTCATTCATCATTCTCATCTTCCCATCTTCTGAATAAAAAAGAAAAAAAAAAGAGTTCAACGAGGAGCCAAGAGATCATCTCTTCTAAAGCTTAATCAAAACGGCTCTTGCATCTTTTGTAATGTTTAGCTAGGTGTGTGAACCCGAAGGCAGTGAACTAAGGCGATCTTGTGAGATGACTCTCATAGCCATAGGTTCTAAACATTATGACGGATTTGAGGGCAAATCCTTTTAAAGGAGGAGGGGATGATGTAACCCGGATCAGCAGCAGAAAGAAATCAAAAGAAGGCTTGGCTTATGGGTGTGTGTGTGGACGAGGTGGGCTTAAATTTATGGTTTTGTCTTGTGTTTTGATAAGCAAAATGGCCCAAGAGGTTATACATCAAATTCAGCCCAATTTTATGAAGTTAAAAGCCCTAGAAGATTCATAAACAAGTGGTTTATTTGCTGTCCAAGAAGAGTGACGAAAATTAGGTGCTTAAATGCATGGGAAGTTGTTCTCTCTTTCATGCAAGAAATGCTTGTTTCAAAAACCTTCTCTCTCCTCTATGCACTGATTTTATCATTTCCTATGTATTAAATATTTAGCTTTCCCAGCAAGTTTAGTTATCCTATAAATAAGATATGTAATCTCTTGTTTTAATCATTCAACGTTTTATCAAATAAACATTTTTATTCTTGTTGAATCCTTTTTCTGATGGACATCGTATTTCTGTTGCGAGGTGTGTGAACCCAAAGCAAAAAATCCTCCTAGGTCGTCTTGGTGTGCCATATCCTCGGGCTTAGGAGCGGGTAAATAAAAGGTCTTCCGCAACCTTTGTGTGAACCTTCGTTCCACCTTCCTTTGATCGATTATTCGATTCAAAGTCTATCCATTTACCAACCTACAAGTGCCGATTCCCGGGAGGGTTCTCATTACAAGTTCTTCAAGGATTAGGGATTGATTGGTGACACAAGAGGGATGGATGATCTCTTGATACTCCTAGATGCAGAAGTCGGATATGACACACCAACTTAGACACCCTTAGGTCTCTGGATATTACACACCAGAAGGACTCGACACCTTTCTAGAGAGAGAGCCGTCAAGTGAGAAAAGAAACTCAATGTTTATTGATTGCTTGAGTACAATAGGGTTAGTAGACCCCTTTAAATAAAAGGAAACCAGAGAACATGCTCTCTAGGGTTTCGAAAATAGTAAAAAGGAAATACTATAGTTTAAAAATAACATAAGCTTAAAATGTAATACTTCTGCTAGTCTTGGGCCGAGATAGAGCCTACGTGATGTGTAAGACAAGTTGTGGCATTGTTAAAAACCTTCCTCCGGAAAACCTCGTGAGACAAAACCAAAAGCAAGGAAAAGAGCACGTACCAAATGTCTTGCCTAGACACTAACTCAGCTTGATGTAGAGATGGCTTGAATGGTGATCAAGACATCTCGGATCAAACCTTGTCCAAAACTTTCTTATTATTGTGGATGTGAAGCGAGTAATCCTACAACTTTCTCTTTAAGTTTCTTGACTCTGGAACGAGTCATGGGACCTTCAGGAATGACTAGAGCATCATCACCAGGCTGCTGGTGCAATGTGGCTTCATGTGGCTCATCTAGACTCTCCTTGTTCTCCTTACTGATCCGGTCCATGATCACATCATCCCCTCTCTCTTGAAAAGGATTTGTCCTCAAATCAGGTTCATCTACAACAAAAGGGGACAAGTCAGTGACATTGAAGCTATTTGATACATCGTACTTACCTTGGAGATCAAGCTTGTAGGCATTGTCATTGATCTTGTGGATGATCTCGAAAGGTCCATCAACCCTTGGCATCAGTTTGGACTTCCTCTCGTTGGGGAACCTGTCCTTCCTCAGGTGGACCCAAACTTGGTCACCGACTTCAAAGACCCTCACACGCCTTCCCTTATTGGCTTGCTTCTCATAAAGCTTGGTTTTTTACTCAATTTTTTGTCTAGCGTTCTCAGGCATTCGTTGGGACAATCTCTGCTTTCTTCTTACCGTCTAAACTGATCCTTTCACACTCAGGTAAAGGCATTAGATCCAAAGGAGAGGTGGGATTGAACCCATAAACAATTTCAAAAGGTGAATACTTAGAAGCAGAATGCATGGCATGATTGTATGCAAATTCACAGTGTTGTAAGTATTCTTCCCAAGTTCTTAAGTTCTTTCTAATGAATACACGCAGGAGTGTTCCTAGAGTTCTATTAACTACTTCATTTTTTCCATCAGTTTTTGGATGACATGTAGTAGAAAACAACAGTTTAGTGCCTAGCTTAGACCAAAGAGTCTTCCAAAAGTAGCTAAGAAACTTAGTGTCCTTATCAGAAACTATAGTCCTAGGCATGCCATGTAAACGAACAACTTCTTTAAAGAACAGGTTATCAACGTGCAATGCATCATCATGTTGGAATTCATGAGTGTTTGTCTCATGTCAAGAGAGTATTCAGTTAACTTGTAACAGAATCCTCTTTAACCATACAACAAGAACTCACCATTTAAGGGAAGAGACAACCAACTTGTGATTGAATCCTCATACACAGCTTACTATATAACCAAGAATCCTAGACAGTAAACTGGTTTTGTGAAGCAGAAACTCTCTAGTATGAATCTAATCCTTGAGAAGTAACACAACACTTAGAGTTTGTGTACTTAAGATGAAGAGAATTTTAGAATCAATAATCTAGAGATTAAGAGAATATAAAGAAGAGTTTAGAGTGAGTTTGACAAGTATTAGGCTACCTTAAGAGAGATAGAGTTAAGGCAGCCTCTAAACCCTAATTCTTAGCTCCTTACATTGTGAATATTGTTTAGACACAAGCAAGAGAGAGAGAGAGACGAGCTTAGAGAGAGAGAAACTTGTCTATTGATTCTGGTAAGTGTTACAAGAGAGGGTGAAGGTCTTTAAATAGACAATCACTTACAATAAACAATTACTAAAACAAGGAAATATAAACAAATAATTCTGTAGGGATGAGAAGAGGCCAAAGGGGATACATCCAAGGGGAGGCACGTCCAGAGGAGGAGAAAGGGACAGGAGAGAGATAGTGACCAGGTCTGATGAGTGAAAGTGACAAGCCAGCAACAGCTCCCCCTTAAGCTTAACATGTGACTTTCTTCCATATTTGAATTTGAATCTGGTCAAACCCTCTACCAACGGTTTCCCTAGCTTCTGGAGACCCTCAGCTCGTGTTTCCATCAGTACCTTGCCTCCCAAGGCAAGTTAGGTCATAGTAGATTGCTTGTGATTCAAGTCTGTACAAACAGAACCAGATTGGCTTCTCTTGATGAACTTATCCTTGGATCATCAACCATCTTCTTCTTCTGAGTATATATTTAGGTACTTCCCTTGCATAAGTTTCTGAAGAATGGACATTAGCTTCTCATTTTAAGACCCCTCCTCAAGCTTGACCTGAGAATGAGAGTATGTGGTCAAGCTTGGAAGATGAGAGCCAGTGATGATCACCAATGCCTTGAGACCACAGCCCTCTTGGCTTGAATTGCCACAGCCCTCTTGCCTTGAATTGTGGCCTTTTCTCTTGAGTGTACATCCTGTCACCCTCTTGGCACCAGGTAAGTCACTTCTAAGAAATCTCTCCACTGCTCCATTCGTCCTCTCAACCATATTGGAAGTTAATGGACACAATCAGTGTCCAAAGTGTTGATGGGCAGTGGGCAATCTCCATGGTCAGGAATATACATCATGTGTAGGCTCTGAACAACATGGGCAACCTGTGAAACAAATAACTAGACACAGGCATCAGTAGACAAACAAGAGACCAGAACATGGTTTTCACCAAGTCTGATCTTTAAAACACATTTAGAACAAGTACAGCAAGCAATGGACAAATATCTTCATGATTCTATCCCAGAAACACTCTCTGAATCCTAATCATCAAGACTAAGCATTCAGGCAACAAGACAATAAATTTTCCTAAGGGCAGAAGTAAGACAATTTTTTCAACACAGTTTAACACCCTTAGGCAGATTCTAAACAAGATTGTGAGAATAGAGATTTAAGTAACCAGAGAGTATAAGTAACCAGAGTATAAGTAGAGAGTAGAGAATGATGTAACCAGAGTATTAGTAGCCAGAGAATGGAAGAATGATGGAGAATAAGTAACCTGGAGAATAAGTAACCTGGAGAATTAGAGAATGAGAGAATAGAGAATATAGAATAGAGAATTGCTCAAGAGTTCTAATGGACAGAGTTTTGCTCTGTTTTCTTGAGTTTTGCGGAAGCATAAACAGCCAGGAGCATCCAATACTCATCAAGAGTTTGGTGCTTTATTAGCTGAAACACAATGGACCATTGAACAATTAATTTGCTCACTGATCTTAGACATGTGCCACTGGAATAACTCATGAACAGATGTTTTCCAGGGCTTGCAACAAAAGAACCAACAGAATAACACATGAACAAGTGTTTTCTGTGGCTTAGACAACAATGAATCCAATGGATCAAAACAGTTTGTCCACTGGTCAAAGAGATGCTCCATTAAGAGAAAGCTATTATCCAATGGATAAAGCATAATGGTGAAGCATTTTTGAAATCTTTCTCTTCCTCAAGCTTGATTCAAGATACTAACAAGTACTGACCAAGCTAACACAATATCAGAGTGGGAGAGAAAGGATTTATTTAAACAAAACAGAGATAAAAGAGGTGAGTTTATTCCCAAAGAAGAGCAACAAAGCTCTGATACCATGTTGGAATTCATGAGTGTTTGTCTCATGTCAAGAGAGTATTCAGTTAACTTGTAACTGAATCCTCTTCAACCATACAACAGGAACTCACCATTTAAGGGAAGAGACAACCAACTTGTGATTGAATCCTCATACACAGCTTACTATATAACCAAGAATCCTAGACAGTAAACTGGTTTTGTGAAGCAGAAACTCTCTAGTATGAATCTAATCCTTGAGAAGTAACACAACACTTAGAGTTTGTGTACTTAAGATGAAGAGGATTTAGAATCAGTAATCTAGAGATTAAGAGAATATAAAGAAGAGTTTAGAGTGAGTTTGACAAGTATTAGGCTGCCTTAAGAGAGATAGAGTTAAGGCAGCCTCTAAACCCTAATGCTTAGCTCCTTACATTGTGAATATTGTTTAGACACAAGCAAGAGGAGAGAGAGCACGAGCTTAGAGAGAGAGAGAACTTGTCTATTGATTCTGGTAAGTGTTACAAGAGAGGGTGAAGGTCTTTAAATAGACAATCACTTACAATAAACAATTACTAAAACAAGGAAATATAAACAAATAATTCTGTAGGGATGAGAAGAGGCCAAAGGGGATACAGCCAAGGGGAGGCACGTCCAGAGGAGGAGAAAGGGACAGGAGAGAGATAGTGACCAGGTCTGATGAGTGAAAGTGACAGGCCAGCAACAGCTCCCCCTTAAGCTTAACATGTGACTTTCTTCCATATTTGAATTTGAATCTGGTCAAACCCTCTACCAACGGTTTCCTTAGCTTCTGGAGACCCTCAGCTCGTGTTCCCATCAGTACCTTGCCTCCCAAGGCAAGTTAGGTCATAGTAGATTGCTTGTGATCCAAGTCTGTACAAACAGAACCAGATTGGCTTCTCTTGATGAACTTATCCTTGGATCATCAACCATCTTCTTCTTCTGGTCATCCCTTTATTTATTTCAATACTCCCCCTCAAGCTTGACCATAGGAGATCCTTGGACAAGCTTGGAACTGAGAGCACTTGCCTCATTAAAAACCTAAGTGTGGAAAACCTTTAGGGATAAAACCATCACTTAGGGAAAAAGAGTGCAACTACCCTCAGCCTAGGGATTGGCCAGTGAGCCTAAGGAGCTTAAGATTATTTTCATGGACTCCTTAGACTCTGGATCATGGCCTTTCTTCAATGGCAAGTAGGCACCAATGCCTTCCTTGCTTCACACTCATCACACCTTTGAGCTTCTTCTTGTGGTCAGAGTTTGTCTCCCCCTTTCTTTTGGCTTCTTGCCTTCATCATGGGTTGAGTCCAAGTCTACCTTGTTCATGAGCTCAATAGGTACCTGATTCAAACAATGCACAAACACATGCATCAATTCTCAAGGGAGAAACCTATCAATCATAAGAATGAGTATATATTTAGGTACTTCCCTTGCATAAGTTTCTGAAGAATGGACATTAGCTTCTCATTTTAAGACCCCTCCTCAAGCTTGACCTGAGAATGAGAGTATGTGGTCAAGCTTGGAAGATGAGAGCCAGTGATGATCACCAATGCCTTGAGACCACAGCCCTCTTGGCTTGAATTGCCACAGCCCTCTTGGCTTGAATTGTGGCCTTTTCTCTTGAGTGTACATCCTGTCACCCTCTTGGCACCAGGTAAGTCACTTCTAAGAAATCTCTCCACTGCTCCATTCGTCCTCTCAACCATATTGGAAGTTAATGGACACAATCAGTGTCCAAAGTGTTGATGGGCAGTGGGCAATCTCCATGGTCAGGAATATACATCATGTGTAGGCTCTGAACAACATGGGCAACCTGTGAAACAAATAACTAGACACAGGCATCAGTAGACAAACAAGAGACCAGAACATGGTTTTCACCAAGTCTGATCTTTAAAACACATTTAGAACAAGTACAGCAAGCAATGGACAAATATCTTCATGATTCTATCCCAGAAACACTCTCTGAATCCTAATCATCAAGACTAAGCATTCAGGCAACAAGACAATTAATTTTCCTAAGGGCAGAAGTAAGACAATTTTTTCAACACAGTTTAACACCCTTAGGCAGATTCTAAACAAGATTGTGAGAATAGAGATTTAAGTAACCAGAGAGTATAAGTAACCAGAGTATAAGTAGAGAGTAGAGAATGATGTAACCAGAGTATTAGTAGCCAGAGAATGGAAGAATGATGGAGAATAAGTAACCTGGAGAATAAGTAACCTGGAGAATTAGAGAATGAGAGAATAGAGAATATAGAATAGAGAATTGCTCAAGAGTTCTAATGGACAGAGTTTTGCTCTGTTTTCTTGAGTTTTGCGGAAGCATAAACAGCCAGGAGCATCCAATACTCATCAAGAGTTTGGTGCTTTATTAGCTGAAACACAATGGACCATTGAACAATTAATTTGCTCACTGATCTTAGACATGTGCCACTGGAATAACTCATGAACAGATGTTTTCCAGGGCTTGCAACAAAAGAACCAACAGAATAACACATGAACAAGTGTTTTCTGTGGCTTAGACAACAATGAATCCAATGGATCAAAACAGTTTGTCCACTGGTCAAAGAGATGCTCCATTAAGAGAAAGCTATTATCCAATGGATAAAGCATAATGGTGAAGCATTTTTGAAATCTTTCTCTTCCTCAAGCTTGATTCAAGATACTAACAAGTACTGACCAAGCTAACACAATATCAGAGTGGGAGAGAAAGGATTTATTTAAACAAAACAGAGATAAAAGAGGTGAGTTTATTCCCAAAGAAGAGCAACAAAGCTCTGATACCATGTTGGAATTCATGAGTGTTTGTCTCATGTCAAGAGAGTATTCAGTTAACTTGTAACTGAATCCTCTTCAACCATACAACAGGAACTCACCATTTAAGGGAAGAGACAACCAACTTGTGATTGAATCCTCATACACAGCTTACTATATAACCAAGAATCCTAGACAGTAAACTGGTTTTGTGAAGCAGAAACTCTCTAGTATGAATCTAATCCTTGAGAAGTAACACAACACTTAGAGTTTGTGTACTTAAGATGAAGAGGATTTTAGAATCAGTAATCTAGAGATTAAGAGAATATAAAGAAGAGTTTAGAGTGAGTTTGACAAGTATTAGGCTGCCTTAAGAGAGATAGAGTTAAGGCAGCCTCTAAACCCTAATGCTTAACTCCTTACATTGTGAATATTGTTTAGACACAAGCAAGAGAGAGAGAGAGAACTTGTCTATTGATTCTGGTAAGTGTTACAAGAGAGGGTGAAGGTCTTTAAATAGACAATCACTTACAATAAACAATTACTAAAACAAGGAAATATAAACAAATAATTCTGTAGGGATGAGAAGAGGCCAAAGGGGATACAGCCAAGGGGAGGCACGTCCAGAGGAGGAGAAAGGGACAGGAGAGAGATAGTGACCAGGTCTGATGAGTGAAAGTGACAGGCCAGCAACAGCTCCCCCTTAAGCTTAACATGTGACTTTCTTCCATATTTGAATTTGAATCTGGTCAAACCCTCTACCAACGGTTTCCTTAGCTTCTGGAGACCCTCAGCTCGTGTTCCCATCAGTACCTTGCCTCCCAAGGCAAGTTAGGTCATAGTAGATTGCTTGTGATCCAAGTCTGTACAAACAGAACCAGATTGGCTTCTCTTGATGAACTTATCCTTGGATCATCAACCATCTTCTTCTTCTGGTCATCCCTTTATTTATTTCAATACTCCCCCTCAAGCTTGACCATAGGAGATCCTTGGACAAGCTTGGAACTGAGAGCACTTGCCTCATTAAAAACCTAAGTGTGGAAAACCTTTAGGGATAAAACCATCACTTAGGGAAAAAGAGTGCAACTACCCTCAGCCTAGGGATTGGCCAGTGAGCCTAAGGAGCTTAAGATTATTTTCATGGACTCCTTAGACTCTGGATCATGGCCTTTCTTCAATGGCAAGTAGGCACCAATGCCTTCCTTGCTTCACACTCATCACACCTTTGAGCTTCTTCTTGTGGTCAGAGTTTGTCTCCCCCTTTCTTTTGGCTTCTTGCCTTCATCATGGGTTGAGTCCAAGTCTACCTTGTTCATGAGCTCAATAGGTACCTGATTCAAACAATGCACAAACACATGCATCAATTCTCAAGGGAGAAACCTATCAATCATAAGAATGAGTATATATTTAGGTACTTCCCTTGCATAAGTTTCTGAAGAATGGACATTGGCTTCTCATTTTAAGACCCCTCCTCAAGCTTGACCTGAGAATGAGAGTATGTGGTCAAGCTTGGAAGATGAGAGCCAGTGATGATCACCAATGCCTTGAGACCACAGCCCTCTTGGCTTGAATTGCCACAGCCCTCTTGGCTTGAATTGTGGCCTTTTCTCTTGAGTGTACATCCTGTCACCCTCTTGGCACCAGGTAAGTCACTTCTAAGAAATCTCTCCACTGCTCCATTCGTCCTCTCAACCATATTGGAAGTTAATGGACACAATCAGTGTCCAAAGTGTTGATGGGCAGTGGGCAATCTCCATGGTCAGGAATATACATCATGTGTAGGCTCTGAACAACATGGGCAACCTGTGAAACAAATAACTAGACACAGGCATCAGTAGACAAACAAGAGACCAGAACATGGTTTTCACCAAGTCTGATCTTTAAAACACATTTAGAACAAGTACAGCAAGCAATGGACAAATATCTTCATGATTCTATCCCAGAAACACTCTCTGAATCCTAATCATCAAGACTAAGCATTCAGGCAACAAGACAATAAATTTTCCTAAGGGCAGAAGTAAGACAATTTTTTCAACACAGTTTAACACCCTTAGGCAGATTCTAAACAAGATTGTGAGAATAGAGATTTAAGTAACCAGAGAGTATAAGTAACCAGAGTATAAGTAGAGAGTAGAGAATGATGTAACCAGAGTATTAGTAGCCAGAGAATGGAAGAATGATGGAGAATAAGTAACCTGGAGAATAAGTAACCTGGAGAATTAGAGAATGAGAGAATAGAGAATATAGAATAGAGAATTGCTCAAGAGTTCTAATGGACAGAGTTTTGCTCTGTTTTCTTGAGTTTTGCGGAAGCATAAACAGCCAGGAGCATCCAATACTCATCAAGAGTTTGGTGCTTTATTAGCTGAAACACAATGGACCATTGAACAATTAATTTGCTCACTGATCTTAGACATGTGCCACTGGAATAACTCATGAACAGATGTTTTCCAGGGCTTGCAACAAAAGAACCAACAGAATAACACATGAACAAGTGTTTTCTGTGGCTTAGACAACAATGAATCCAATGGATCAAAACAGTTTGTCCACTGGTCAAAGAGATGCTCCATTAAGAGAAAGCTATTATCCAATGGATAAAGCATAATGGTGAAGCATTTTTGAAATCTTTCTCTTCCTCAAGCTTGATTCAAGATACTAACAAGTACTGACCAAGCTAACACAATATCAGAGTGGGAGAGAAAGGATTTATTTAAACAAAACAGAGATAAAAGAGGTGAGTTTATTCCCAAAGAAGAGCAACAAAGCTCTGATACCATGTTGGAATTCATGAGTGTTTGTCTCATGTCAAGAGAGTATTCAGTTAACTTGTAACTGAATCCTCTTCAACCATACAACAGGAACTCACCATTCAAGGAAGAGACAACCAACTTGTGATTGAATCCTCATACACAGCTTACTATATAACCAAGAATCCTAGACAGTAAACTGGTTTTGTGAAGCAGAAACTCTCTAGTATGAATCTAATCCTTGAGAAGTAACACAACACTTAGAGTTTGTGTACTTAAGATGAAGAGGATTTAGAATCAGTAATCTAGAGTTTAGAGAATAGATAAAGAAGAGTTTAGAGTGAGTTTGACAAGTATTAGGCTGCCTTAAGAGAGATAGAGTTAAGGCAGCCTCTAAACCCTAATGCTTAACTCCTTACATTGTGAATATTGTTTAGACACAAGCAAGAGAGAGAGAGACACGAGCTTAGAGAGAGAGAGAACTTGTCTATTGATTCTGGTAAGTGTTACAAGAGAGGGTGAAGGTCTTTAAATAGACAATCACTTACAATAAACAATTACTAAAACAAGGAAATATAAACAAATAATTCTGTAGGGATGAGAAGAGGCCAAAGGGGATACAGCCAAGGGGAGGCACGTCCAGAGGAGGAGAAAGGGACAGGAGAGAGATAGTGACCAGGTCTGATGAGTGAAAGTGACAGGCCAGCAACAGCTCCCCCTTAAGCTTAACATGTGACTTTCTTCCATATTTGAATTTGAATCTGGTCAAACCCTCTACCAACGGTTTCCCTAGCTTCCGGAGACCCTCAGCTCGTGTTCCCATCAGTACCTTGCCTCCCAAGGCAAGTTAGGTCATAGTAGATTGCTTGTGATCCAAGTCTGTACAAACAGAGGCTTCTCTTGATGAACTTATCCTTGGATCATCAACCATCTTCTTCTTCTGGTCATCCCTTTATTTATTTCAGTACATCAGTCTTATGACATGCTATGAAATGTGCCATCTTAGAGAACCTATCAACAACAACAAAGATTGAATCCTTTCCTATTCTAGTCCTAGGTAATCCAACAATAAAGTCCATGGAAATGTCATTCCAGGTTGGTGTGGAATGGGTAAAGGAGTATACAAACCCTGGGATTGGACTTGGGACTTGGCATGCTTGCAAGTAGCACACCTCCCACAGATTCTCTCCACATCTCTCTTCATGTGCGGCCAATAGAAGTGATCCTGCAAAACTTTTAAGGTCTTGGCAATCCCAAAGTGTTCCATTAGACTGGCCCCATGGGATTCCCTGACAAAGAAATCTCTCAAAGAGCAGTTAGCCACACACAATCCATTGTCATAAAACAAGACACCTTCTTGTCTAAATTAGTGCCCTGCAGCAAACTTCTCACAAGATGCATAAGCTTCCTTGAAATCAAAGTCAGTATCATACATATCTTTTATCTGCTCAAACCCAAGTAACTTAGCATCTAGAGTGGTCAAGAGAACATACCTCCGAGATAGTGCATCAGCAACTATGTTCTCCTTACCTTGTTTATACTTGATCACGTATGGGAAGGTCTCTATGAACTCAACCCATCTGGCGTGTCTCTTGCTAAGCTTACTCTGCCCTTTTAGATACTTTAGGGACTCATGATCAGTGTGGATGAAAAACTCCTTGGGCCATAGGTAATGCTGCCATGTTTGCAATGCCCTCACCAAGGCATAGAGTTCCTTGTCATAGGTTGCATAGTTGAGAGTGGCTCCTCCAAGCTTCTCACTGAAGTAGGCAATGGGTTTCCTATCCTGCATCAATACAGCACGAATTTCAATTCCTGAAGCATCACATTCTATTTCAAAAGTTTTTGTAAAGTCAGGAAGCATAAGAAGAGGTTATTGAGTAAGCTTCTCTTTTAGGCATTGGAAAGCCTTCTCTTGTGCTTCTCCCCACTTGAATCCGACATCCTTCTCTATCATTTCAGTCAAGGGAGCTGCAATGGTGCTAAAGTCTCTCACAAAACGCCTATAGAACCCAGCAAGCCCATGGAAGCTTCTCACTTCTCCTACTGATGTTGGGCTCGGCCAGTCTTTGATGGCTTTGGTCTTCTCTTCATCCACCTTAACTCCATCTGCACTCACAAAAAAATCCTAGAAAAACCAAATTATCCGTGCAAAAGGTGCACTTCTTCAAGTTGGCATAAAGCTTTTCATTTCTCAAAACATTCAGGACAGCCCTAAGATGTTCTAGATGCTCTTCTAAGTTCTTGCTATATACTAAGATGTCATCAAAGTATACAACAACAGAGATGCCTATGAATGATCTAAGAACATGATTCATTAATCTCATGAATGTACTAGGTGCATTGGTTAATCCAAATGGCATAACTAACCACTCATATAATCCATGTTTAGTTTTAAATGCAGTCTTCCAGTCATCTCCTTCTTTCATCTTAATCTGATAATATCCACTTTTTAAATCTATCTTAGAAAAGATGCAAGAACCATGCAATTCATCAAGCATATCATCTAGTCTAAGTATAGGGTGGCGATACTTCATTGTGATGTTGTTGATTGATCTACAATCAACACACATACGCCATGTACCATCCTTCTTAGGCACTAGGAGAACTGGTACAGCACAAGGGCTCAAACTCTCTCGGATATAGCCCTTCTCCATGAGTTCCTCTACTTGTCTTTGCAACTCCTTGGTCTCAACCGGGTTGGTTCTGTATGCTGGACGGTTTGGAAGTGTAGATCCTGGAACAAAGTCTATCTGGTGCTCAATCCCTCGCAAAGGGGGTAAACCAATGTGATTGTCATCTGGAAATACATCTTGAAACTCCTGCAAAAGAGAAACCATTTCACTCGGATACACCGGTGTAGAATCTGTTAAGTTCAAAAGAGCTTCTTTAAAGACAAGTAAGATAGCAGATTGTTTAGAGTAAAGAGTTCTTTTGATATCACCCATGTTAGCATAGAAGTTTGGCTGCTTAGTTCCAGCCGGTTTAAGATCAATCTCCTTCTTCTTTTGGAGTTGAATCTGATCTTGTTGAACTTCCTTAGGTGTCAAGGGAACCAGGACAGTCTTGCAACCCTTGAACTCAAAGGAGTGCTTGTTGGTGAAGCCATCATGGATAACTCGGCGATCAGATTGCCAAGGTCTCCCAAGAAGTATGTGACCAGCTTCCATAGGCAACACATCACACAAGACTTCATATTCATATCTTCCTATGGCTAAAGGAATGAGCACTTGACTTGAACCCTTCATGGTTCCTTCTTCATTCAGCCATTGTAGCCGGTTAGGTTTGGGATGCCTCTGAACCTTCAATCCCAACTTCTTGACCATTGTCTCACCAGCAGCATTCACACAACTGCCTCCATCAACTATGAGGCTGCATACTTTCCCTTGGACCAAGCACCGGGTATAGAATAGGTTCTCTCGTTGCTCTAGCTCCTCAGTCTTGGTTTGCAAGCTTAGAAGCCTTCTTGCCACTAAGAGCTTCCCCTGGACTGGTCCTTCTTCATGCTCCACTTTACTTTCTTCTTGGTCAGTCTCGGTGTTGTCATCTTCTGAGGCATACTCACCATCTTCCAGCAAGATCATGACTCTCTTGTTGGTACACTCATTGGCATAATGACCTCGTCCTTGGCACTTGAAGCACTTGACATCACGAGCTCTGGAACTAGAAGCTTCAACCTTTCCTTTACCCTTGTCAAGAGCACTGCTTGGTTTGGTTTCTTCTCTTGGATAGGACTTGTTGTCTTTCTGAAACGGTTTAGACTCCTTAGGATAAGGTGACTTCTCTTCCTTGGTGTTGTGTAACCGGTTGGGGCCATAGTGATTGCGTGAATGTCCCTTCCTCTTGAGCTGTTGTTCCACAAGAATAGCCTTGTGCAACATCTCTTCTAACTCCACATAATGTTGCATCTCAACATTATCTTGTATATCTCGGTTTAAGCCACATAGGAACCTTGACATGGTTGCTTCTCTATCTTCTGATATGCTAGCTCTTAGCATGAGCAAATCCATCTCCTGGTAGTACTCCTCCACTGATCTTGAACCTTGAGTAAGCTTCCAGAGCCTGTGGTGCAAGTCTCTGTGGTAATGGCTTGGAACAAACCTCTTGCGCATGATAGACTTCATCTCTGTTTAAGTCTCTACTGGTTCCTCTCCATTCCTTCTACGAGTAGTGATGTACTGATCCCACCAACTTAGAGCATAGTCATAGAATTCAGTAGCAGCAATCTGAATCTACTTGTGGTTTGTGTACTGCTTACACTGAAAGACCAACTCAATCTTCTTCTCCCACTCAAGGTAGGCATCCGGATCAGCTTTGCTATGGAATGGGGGTATCTTGATCTTTAAACCAGCAAGTTCATCTCTCTGGTTTGTCCTTCCTTCTTGTCCACGCCTATGTCTTCTTTGGCTTTGTCTTGAGGATGAACTGATATGTTCATACTCGTTGTAAGTCTCCTCATAACCAGCATGCTCTTGTCGAGTTGCATGAGGTCTCTCTTCTCTCCTAGTCTCTCGGTTGGGAACTTGACTAGTAGCTCTTCTTACTTCTTCTATGAACTCTCTCCGGATCTCATTGAGGTTGGTCCTCATCATCTCGGTCATGGTTGCTACCATATTCTTGTTCAGTTGAGCAGTCATGGCTTCCATGAGTAGCTTGTTCTTCCTGACGAGTTCAGCTTCTTCTTCAGACTCGGATCCCATTGCTTCCTGCACAAAGGAAAACAATATAACCAGTAAATGGATTATAGGTAAACAAGACAAGCAAAAAGGAAAAAAATCAACACAAACAGAACCTTGTTTTGCAAGACAAAAGAGAAAAGGATAATCGGCTGGGTAAAAAGGGAACTAGGGTTTCCGATTTCAAGCAAAAAGGAATTTCTTTAATCTTTGTCTAAACTTCTCTAAGGTTTTCTAGCAGCCTAAACAACCTAAATCTACTCGTGTTCAAGATATTAATGTTAGAAAATGAAGAACAAGACTCAAGAACACTGGGAGAAAGAGAGTTTGATTCGTGTGAAGAAGAGAGAGAGTGAGAAAGTGTGTTTGTAACTAGAGAGAAAAGAAGTAAGAGAAGGGTTTATTTTCCTTGCTTAATGTGGGAGGCATACAACATGTATTTAAACACAAATTGGGAAAGGCAGAAATAAATAAATAAATGAAGGTCTGGCTCAGGTCTGGCTCATGAAAGGGACACCTCCTAAACAGTCCCCAAGCTTAACCTTCACATGTGACATTTAATCTATTTTAATCCCACTTGCTTCTGCTCTTCTCCAACGGATATCTCTCTTATTTTGAACTTCAAATTAGCTTCTAGAAGATCTTGGTCGAGTCTGAATACTTCCTTGCCTTCCAAGTCACTCTAGGTTTAGGTTTGGTTGCTTGGAACACAAGGTTGTACGGACTGCCTTGTATGGCAAGTAAGTCTGGACCAAGCTCTTTTTCTACTGGTCTTCTTTATTTCCCAGATCAATACTCCCCCTCAAGCTTGAGCCAAAAGGTTTGGTCAAGCTTGGAAACCATGAAAACATCCCTCATTAAAACCTTAGTGCAAAAAACCCAATGGGATAAAAACACACTAAGGAAAAAGAGTAGATGTTTCATGGCTAAGAGGATTATGATCTGGTTAAGTCCATGAGCCCCAATCTTGGATGGATGGACTCACAGACTCTTGTACTTACTCCCTTGGTGAAGATATCAGCTAGCTGGTCTTCACTTCTTGTGTAGCAAGGTAGAATGATTTGTTGCTCCACAGCTTGTCTCACCTTATGACAATCTACCTCAATGTGTTTGGTCCTTTCATGGAACACTGAGTTTGATGCAATGTGAATGGCCGCCTGGTTGTCACAGTGCATGGTGATATGAGATGTGGTCTCAATGCCCAAGTCAAGTAGTAGGTTCCTGATCCAAATGAGCTCACTTGTCAGCTTCCTCATGGCCCTATATTCTGCCTCAGCACTTGAGCATGACACCACCTTTTGCTTCTTGCTCTTCCAAGTGACTAGGTTCCCTCCAATGAAAGTGCAATAGCCTGTTGTAGACTTCATGTCCACTCTATCACCTGCCCAATCCGCATCACAGTAACCCACAATCTCTGTGCTCTTGTTGCAACCCATCCAGACACCTTGTCCTGGAGCTTCTCTCAAATACCTCATGACCCTTTCCACCATGTTTGGTACGGCCCTGGAATGGCTGTCTCTCCCTGGATCACTTGAAGGGGGTGTGGGTGTATGATAGATGATGATGATGGACTTTGCTAGAGAGCTATGGATTGCTCAGAAGCTGTTTTGCTAATCCTGAGACACAGGGGCGTCCTGCTTGATGTCTAGGATGATTTCCACAGAAGATCAACCTCCTTAACAATGTAAAGTGTTCATTATAGAACAAAGTAACCAGATCTCCGTAGAGAAGAAACGACAGAAAAAGTTTATTGCTTGATTAATTGATTACAAAACGTGAAAGACTGCTTATAATGAATTTAATAAAAAATCATAAATAAACTTAAAATAAACCATATTAGACGTGCTTAATCTTCTTGGCCCAATCATAATCCAAGTTGGCTTGTCTTTCCATTTTTTGGGCCAATAAAGGCCTTTTTCGAACAACTCTTGCTTGGGCTCAATCCATCTTGTTTCTGCTACGACCCAGTACCTCCTTAACCTCATTTGGATGATGAAAATACTCCTGATAATCCATTTCCAGCTCTGGTTCTTCATCTTCCATTTCCAACTCATTTCTCGGCCATGTCGGTGACCGGTCCATTTCGCGATCATGCAAGACCATCCATTTCATTTCCTGACCAACCAGCTTCCTTCCATCAATTCCTTGGTCAATCAGGTGACGTCCATGTTGGTCCATAGTCATTCCTATCTTTATAAATGCCTCATCAAGGCCCATAACTTTCTGTCGGTCCAATACCTCATGAATAAGGCCAATAAGCTCTCCAATAAGACCATTAAGCTGTGCTATGGCCCTTATTCTTTCTGAGACGTGTATTGACTTCCAGAGCATAGATTTGAAGCTGATCCAGGTCGCACCATTCCCTCCTCCTTTAAAAGGATTTGTCCTCAAATCCAACTCTTCAAGGATGAAAAGATGGTCGAATCTCAGCTTATTTGTTTCTCTTTGGAACATGGTGTTGTTAAAGCTCTTGTGCATGTTTATCTCCCCTCCAGGATCAAACACAAAGGTTTTTAAATCCTTCACACGTCCTAGAGGCGTCACTGGGCTCTGCTCATTACAAGTAACACTTAGAGCAAGCAATTTCTGCTCCTTGTTTAGTTCAGATCTCATTTCTTCTAATTGAGCTTCTCTCCACTGATACCAAACAAAAGCCTTGATCCTAGACTTCTGGAAACGTGATCTCAGCTTGGATAAACCAGAAACGAGCATTGGTTCTCTCTGTTCATGCAATAACCCTTTCAAGTCAAGCTTCAGTGCTGCTGCTATTTGGATCAGATTGTTGTTGATGCTTTTATGCAAACACAAGCTTCCTCCTAGTTCAAAAACAACTTGTTGCAGACCCTTGACAAACCCTAGATGATCCACGAGATGTCTCTGAACCCACACAAGAGGTTTGGCTAGTTGATCAGAAGAGAGTTTCAGCATAACCTTGATAAACCAAATCTTCAAGCACTAAAGCAGTAGCTCTAGATGATCCACCAACTACTCCTACTTCAGCTTGGTTTTGACCAGGCACGTGAACACACATAACTGTTGATCTCTCCTCTTGTTTCAGTTGATCATCCAAGTGTTGTTCCTGAAAATAAATTGCCGGTTTTGACTCAATCTCTTCTTCCTCCTCAGCCTATTTTAAAGCTGGCTTAGACCACGACCCAAACTGATCCAAAACAACTTTATTTGCTTCTCCAGCTCGTGCTTCCTCAGGTGGATTTAGATCAAGAGGTTTTAGTGACTCATGATCTGGCTTTGTTGGCACGATAACTATCAAACCCTCGAAAGCTTGAAGCAAATTTCTTCTCAGATCATCTTGGAATTGTGGGATATGCAAATAAGTATGTTTCGTCCTCCTGCTTGCCTCCTGTACGTGCTCATAATCACTGCTCAGCTCAGATTTCTTATTAGATCCTTTCCCTTTCTGCAACAACTCCCTTGTTGCTTTTCTCGTAACCTTCTGCTCATGCTTTCTCTTGATTCCATAAGAATACATGGAATATATGCTTGGTAACTGATAGATCTCGTGATTTCAGAGTAAGAACACAAACCCTAACCTTCAAGTGGCTCTGATACCACTTGGTACGGCCCTGGAATGGCTGTCTCTCCCTAGATCACTTGAAGGGGCGTGGGTGTATGATAGATGATGATGATGGACTTTGCTAGAGATCTATGGATTGCTCAGAAGGTGTTTTGCTAATCCTGAGACACAGGGGCGTCCTGCTTGATGTCTAGGATGATTTCCACAGAAGATCAACCTCCTTAACAATGGAAAGTGTTCATTATAGAACAAAGTAACCAGATCTCCTCAGAGAAGAAACGACAGAAAAAGTTTATTGCTTGATTGATTGATTACAAAACGTGAAAGACTGCTTATAATGAATAAAATAAAACTCTAAACCTAAACCAAGTTGGTTTAGTCTAAACCTATTCCTAATTGGTTTACTAACCCTAAACCCAATTGCAATTGGTTTACACTTAATAAAAAATCATAAATAAACTTAAAATAAATCATATTAGACGTGCTTAATCTTCTTGGCCCAATCATAATCCAAGCTGGCTTGTCTTTCCATTTTTTGGGCCGATAAAGGCCTTTTTCGAACAACTCTTGCTTGGGCTCAATCCATCTTGTTTCTGCTACGACCCAGTACCTCTTTAACCTCATTTGGATGATGAAAATACTCCTGATAATCCATTTCCAGCTCTTGTTCTTCATCTTTCATTTCCAACTCATTTCTCGGCCATGTCGGTTTGACCGGTCCATTTCGCGATCATGCAAGACCATCCATTTCATTTCCTGCCCAACCAGCTTCCTTCCATCAATTCCTTGGTCAATCAGGTTGAATACTAGACGTCCATGTTGGTCCATAGTCATTCCTATCTTTATAAATGCCTCATCAAGGCCCATAACTTTCTGTCGGTCCAATACCCAATGAATAAGGCAAATAAGCTCTCCAATAAGCCCATTAAGCTGTGCTATGGCCCATATTCTTTCTGAGACGTGTACTGACTTCCAGAGCATAGATTTGAAGCTGATCCAGGTCGCACCAATGTTCCAGTGGTGAACCTTAGGAGCCTGCATATGCTGGCTAATTTGATTCACAGCAAAGCAGATATTTGGTCTTGTGATAGTGAGATAGATCAGCTTCCCAACCATTCTTCTATAGAGCTTAACATCTTCAAATGCACCATCTTCAAACTCCCCCTCACGCAATACTTTGTAACCATCTTCAAGAGGGGTTTTGGCTACTCTGCCTCCAAGGGTTCCTGCCTCATTCAAAAGATCAAGAGTGTACTTCCTTTGAGATATGAAAAGCCCCTCTTTAGAGCGGCATATTTCAATCCCAAGTAAGTACTTTAACTCACCCAAATCTTTAATATCAAAAGCAGACTTAAGAAAGATTTTAGTGGATTTGATACCTTCCTTATCACTCCCTGTGATGATGTCATCTACATAGATTAGAATGACCACAATACCTTGCAGACTTGTGAGTGTGAAGAGGGTGTGATCAGCTTCTGATTTTCGAAATCCTTTCCCATTTAAGGATGAGCTTAGTTTCTGGTACCAAGCTCTAGGAGACTGCTTTAGTCCATAAATTGCCTTCTTGAGTCTTAGAACATTCCCTGGCTTGACTAAATGCTCTAGACCTGGAGGTGGCCGCATGTAGACTTCATACTCTAGTTCTCCTTGTAGGAATGCATTCTTTACATCCATCTGCCAAAGATCCCATTCCAAGTTTACTGCTAGAGAGAGGATGATCCTTATTGTGTGTAACTTAGCTACTGGTGCAAAAGTATCATTGTAGTCCTCTCCATATGTTTGGGTAAAGCCTCTTGCAACCAGTCTTGTCCTCTTTCTTTCTGGTTTCCCATTGGCTAGGTACTTGATGGTGAAGATCCATCTACTGGTTACTGCTTTCTTGCCCTTTGGAAGCTCGGATTCATACCAAGTGTCATTATCTATCATTGCCTTGGTTTCATGACCAACAGACTCTTTCCATTCATCATCCTCCATTGCTTCTTCATAGGACTTTGGTATATACTCCTGGTCCAAATGACCCATGAAGACCACATGCTCTTGAGGGTAATGTGAAAAGGAACATGTTGCTTGTATGGGATGAGCTACTGCATTGCTGTTGAAGTACACTCTGGTGTTGATCCAATTAGATGGCTCTTTCCTCACTTTGGTGCTTCTTCTCAATGGTTGAATCTGCTGCTCTTTCACCACATTATCTTCCTGTTCTCCTTGAGGTAAATCTTCACTAGACTGGTCAGGTTCATGCCTTTCATCTTGATCATGTGCTTGAGATGAATCCTCCTGATGTGATTCAGGTTCCCTGCCCCCCTCAGGATCAAGATGGACTGGCTCATTAGCTGGTGGAATTGGACCCGGCTGAGCAGGAACTGGTGTTGTGGGTGATGCCCTTGTATCATTACTGGTCTGCGGTTGACTGATGCCTAGGCTTTCCAGAATGGCCCTCAGATTATTTGCCCTATCCGAGGGTCCTTGTGAGAGATCTCTGAGTTCTTCCCAACTTTCCTCATCATAGTATCCCTTGGATTCCACAAACTTGACATCCTTGGAGACTAACACTCTTCTGGATTCTGGAGAATAACACTTGTATCCTTTCTGTGTATGGGAATAACCTATAAACATGGCCTTGACACTCTTGACACTCTTCTAGCTTGTTTCTTTGTTCCCCTGGTGTCAAGACATAGCAAACACACCCAAATACACGCAAATGGTCAATTGGAGGTTTGATTTTGTTTAATACCTGAAAGGGAGAGACATCCTGAAGGACTTTGGTTGGAATTCTATTGATGAGATAGCAAGCTGAGACCACTGCATCTCCCCAAAACCTCGTAGGGACATTGGTGTGGAACATCATGCTCCTTGCAACCTCCATAAGATGGCGATTCTTCCTTTCAGCCACTCCATTTTGTTGTGGTGTATATGGGCAGCTTGTTTGATGTATGATTCCATGTCTTGCTAGGCGTTGTTTAAAGGCTTGACTAGTGTATTCTCCACCATTATCAGACCTAAAAATTTTGATCTTAGAATTGAAATGGTTAGATACATAGTTCTGAAAGTTGATTAATGCATCTAACACCCTATCTTTAGTTTGAATCAAGGTAAGCCATGTGTATTTCGATTTTTCATCTATAACAGTAACAAAGTATTTATGGTTCTCCCTAGATACACATGGTGCAGTCCAAACATCAGAATGTACTAAATCAAAACAATTTTCATAAATAGTGATAGATTTAGGAAAGACTGATTTGCAATGTTTACCAAGGATACAAGCCTCACAACTTTCATTCTTAAAAGACAGATTAGGTAACATCAATCCTAAAGCACGAGAGTGGGGATGGCCTAATCTAGCATGCCATAAAACATCACTAGCTAAAACAGAAGCAGAATTAAAAGCACAAGAGTAATCTGATCTAAGCTTGGTGTCCTCAAGAAAATAGAGCTCTCCTTTGCTCACACCTTTGCCCAACATCTTACTGGTCTTAATATCCTGAAAGCAAACATCATTAGGACTGAAAATAACCTTGCAATCCAGATCATTAGTTGCTTTCTTATCAGATAGCAAGTTAGATGTGAAACTAGGCATATAAAACGCTTGAGACTCCTTATCAAATAGTTTCAGATTCCCTATTCCCTTAATGGGTATTCTATCTCCATTTGCAATCACAACACTTCCTAGAGCTGGTTGAACATTACTAATTAGGCTAGCATCCCTAATCATGTGATGGGAAGCTCCTGAATCAATAATCAATGGCCTAGCAGTTTGAGAAGCAATATGGATAGAATTTAAAGCATTATTGTTGATGTTACTAGAGTTTGCATTGAGTGCCTTTATGAGGGCCTCAATGTCTGACTTGCGGATGAATGTGTCATCAGGAGGTAGTTGAGAAGTGGTCTGAGAGGTGGATCCAACCGCATGGGTGGTTGAGACCATGGCTTGCCCATCTTTTCCTATGCGCATGGGTGTATCCTGAGCTCTTGCTTCATGAGCTCTGGCCTGAGAGGTTTTGGATGGCCTTAGATGAGGCTGGAGAATCCAGCAGTTGCTCTTGGAGTGACCTTGCTTCTTGCAGTGTTCACAAGCCACACGCCTATCTCCTGGTTTGTAGAAAGCCTTATTGGCTAAACCATCCACCCTTTCAGCTTTGCTTGCCATAGACAACTCTCCCTTTCAACCAAATAGCCCATTTGATCCTTGCTCCTTCTGAAGTTGAGCACACACCTCATCCAGACTTGGAAGCTCCTTAGACCTCAAAATGTGTTTGATAACATCATTGAAGGCTGGGTTTAGAGTAAGGAGCAGTCCAAAGACTTTGTCTTGCTCACGCCTTTCATTGAGGATGGTAGGGTCAGTGGTACTTGGCCTCAGCATCTCAAGCTCAGCCCACAATGCTCTGAACTTCCCAAAATGCTTGTTGAAATCCACAGCCTCCTGATGCAAGTTGTTGATGGCTCTTTTTACTTCAAACACTCTACTAAGGTTTGAAGTGTTGCCATATACCTTTTGTAAGGTATCCCATAGCTCCTTTGCTGTCTTACAGTAGGAGTAAGCTTCGATAATAGGAGTATCAAGGGAGCTTTGCAAGCCGGACAGCACCATGAGATCCTCTTGAACCCATTTGACTCCATCCGTCACTACAACCTCCTTGCCATCTTCTCCTTGGGTAATCTGCTTTGGTGCCTCACTGGAAGTGATGTGCTCCCATAAACCTTGACCCCAAAGGGCTGTTTTGGCCAATCTTGACCAGAGTAGATAGTTAAGACCCTTCAGAGTAACTGGAATAATCACTATCTTGTGTTGCTCCATCTTCACTTGCTTTTGTCCAGCGGATAAAAGGATGTGCCAAGAGAAAAATTTGAATTTTGTAGACTGGACAAGAGAGAAAACAAAGGGAAACAAGGTATACTCTCTCTAAAAGAAGTGAGATGGACAGAAAAGATGAACAGTTCCAAGGGTTTGAGAAAATTTGCCAAGAACAGATTCTATTACCCACTGGATAAAAGAAATTTGTGAGGTGAAAAAGAGAAAGTAAACCGAACAAATGAAAGAGAATGCTTAGAGAAGTAGATTTGCGGAAGAAAATTGGTGTTTAGGATCTTGATAGCTCTGATACCATGTTAGAAAATGAAGAACTAGACTCAAGAACACTGGGAGAAAGAGAGTTTGATTCGTGTGAAGAAGAGAGAGAGTGAGAAAGTGTGTTTGTAACTAGAGAGAAAAGAAGTAAGAGAAGGATTTATTTTCCTTGCTTAATGTGGGAGGCATACAACATGTATTTAAACACAAATTGGGAAAGGCAGAAATGAATAAATAAATGAAGGTCTGGCTCAGGTCTGGCTCGTGAAAGGGACACCTCCTAAACAGTCCCCAAGCTTAACCTTCACATGTGAAATTTAATCTATTTTAATCCCACTTGCTTCTGCTCTTCTCCAACGGATATCTCTCTTATTTTGAACTTCAAATTAGCTTCTAGAAGATCTTGGTCGAGTCTGAATACTTCCTTGCCTTCCAAGTCACTCTAGGTTTAGGTTTGGTTGCTTGGAACACAAGGTTGTACGGACTGCCTTGTATGGCAAGTAAGTCTGGACCAAGCTCTTTTTCTACTGGTCTTCTTTATTTCTCAGATCAATAATTAAGTTGATTAGCAGATGAAACAAAGAGATTTAAAGAGCAAAGAAGTTATGCGGCTAGGGTTTATCTCTCTAGGGTTTCCACAAGCAAAAAGGAAAAAGTTTAAAACCTTGTCTAATCTCTATGAGTTTCGAGTAGCCCTAAACAGATTAGATCTATTGCTTAACAAAGGTTTATTACTTCCCAAACCAAAGTTGCTCTGATACCACTTGATGCGCCCCTAGGATGCTCTTTGATTGATGGGGAGGATAGTTCCTTGCAAGAACGAATCAGAGACTCAAGTTCTTCAAGGATTGTGGATTGATTGGTGACACAAGAGGGATGGATGATCTCTTGATACTCCTAGATGCACAAGTCGGATATGACACACCAACTTAGACACCCTTAGGTCTCTGGATATTACACACCAGAAGGACTCGACACCTTTCTAGAGAGAGAGCCGTCAAGAGAGAAAAGAAACTCGATGTTTATTGATTGCTTGAGTACAATAGGGTTTAGAGACCCGTTTAAATAAGGAGAAACCAGAGAACATGCTCTCTAGGGTTTCGAAAATAGTAAAAAGGAAATACTATAGTTTAAAAATAACATAAGCTTAAAATGTAATACTTCTGCTAGTCTTGGGCCGAGATAGAGCCTAAGTGATGTGTCAGACAAGTTGTGGCCTCGTTAAAAACCTTCCTCAGGAAAACCTCGTGGGACAAAACCAAAAGCAAGGAAAAGAGCACGCACCAAATGTCTTGCCTAGACACTAACTCAGCTTGATGTAGAGATGGCTTGAATGGTGATCAAGACATCTTGGATCAAACCTTGTCCAAGACTTTCTTCTTGTTGTGGATGTGAAGTGAGTAATCCTACAACTTTCTCTTTAAGTTTCTTGACTCTGGAACGAGTCATGGGACCTTCAGGAATGACTAGAGCATCATCACCAGGCTGCTGGTGCAATGTGGCTTCATGTGGCTCATCTAGACTCTCCTTGTTCTCCTTAGTGATCCGGTCCATGATCACATCACCTAGAGAGCATGTTCTCTGGTTTCTTTAATTTAAGGGTTTCCCTAACCCTATTGTACTCAAGCAATCTAATAACATCGAGTTCTTTTCTCTCTTGACGGCTCTCTCGCTAGAAAGTGTGTCGAGTGTATCTCTGGTGTGTTGTATCCGGAGCTTTAAGGGTGTTTACTTGGTGTGTCGTATCCGAGCTAATCATCTAGGAGTATCAAGAGTCCTATCACCCCTCTTGTGTCACCATTCAATCCATAAACCTTCAAGAACTTGAGTCTCTGATTCGTTCTTGCAAGGATCTATCCTCCCAATCAACCAAAGAGCATCCTAGGGGTGCATCAAGTGGTATCAGAGCAACTTTGGTTAGGGAAGTCTTCTCTCTCTCTTAACTTTTCTTTTTCATCCGCAATAAAACTCTATTAACTTGAACAAGAAGAAGATATAAGTTGTTTAGGTCTGCTCAAAAATCATAAAGTTTAGACAAGGTTTAAGAGAATTTCCTTTTTGGTTGATAGGCGGAAGCCCTAGATTTTTAGACCTAGCCGCATATCCTTTTTCCTTTTACCTTGCCGAGCAAGCTTAATTGTTGTGTTGATCTTTTTCCTTTTTGCTTCTCTTGTTTACCTAGAATCTTTTTACTGGTTATCTTGTTTTCCTTTGTGCAGGAAGCAATGGGGACCGAGTCTGAAGAAGAAGCTGAACTAGTCCGGAAGAACAAGCTACTCATGGAAGCCATGACTGCGCAATTAAATCAGTCTATGGTAGCAACCATGACCGAGATGATGAGGACCAATCTTAATGAGCTCCGCAGAGAGTTCAGAGAAGAAGTAAGGAGAGCTACTGGTCAAGGTCCCAACCGAGAGACTAGGAGAGAAGAGAGACCTCATGCAACTCGACAAGAGCATGCTGGTTCTGATGAAACTGACAACTACTATGAGCATATCAGTTCTTCCTCAAGACAAAGTCAAAGAAGACATAGGCATGGACAAGAAGGAAGGAAAAACCAGAGAGATGAGCTTGCTGGTTTGAAGATCAAAATACCCCCTTTCCATGGGAAAGCTGATCCGGATGCCTACCTTGAGTGAGAGAAGAATATTGAGCTGGTCTTTCAGTGTAAGCAGTACACAAACCACAAGAAGATCCAGATAGCTGCTACTGAGTATTGAGAAGCTTCAATGATCTGTGAAGATGGAGTCCTTGGTGGTTATTAAAGAAGAAGAAGCAACCAAGGCTGAGAATGAAGATGGTACTCAATGGAGGTTGATATGGTAATACGAGCACTTAACCCAACAAGAAGTTGGGTGGAAGGGGGAGAGACCGAGATCAGTATGGAGTGAGCTAGATGAGCTCAAGAAGTTTTAGTGGTGAGCAATCCAAGTCGGATTAGCTTACACCACAGTAAGGGCCATGATCCAGAGTTCTTTGTGTCCACCACACTGGTTGAGACACAAAGAACTCACTGGCCAATCCCTAGGCCTTGAAGGAGCTTACTCTTTTCCTTATGAGGGTTTTATCCCTAAGGAGGGTTTTCTCTCATAAGGTTTTTAATGAGGAGTGACTTCAAGGTTCCAAGCTTGACTATGGTATTGACATGAAGACATGAATAAAAGATGGAGACAAAGAGAAGAGAAGAACATCCGGTTGCATAGTCCTGTGATATAGTCGACTACATGCCTCAACTACATCACAATGTTCAAATTCAAACTAGTTTGAATAGTCAAGATGACCGTTGGGAAGCAGAAGCAAGTACACCTTTGTTTATTATTTTCTCTTTTGTCTCCCTGTGTCTATTTATGTAGTGCTCCAGACCAATATTCAGTTTAAGGAAATAATCCTTCTTTACTCCCATTCTCGAATCACTCTCTCTCTCTCGAGTTTCTTCACTCTCTCTCTCTTGTTCTTCACTGAGTTCTTCATTTTCTTACATGGTATCAGAGCATTAAGCTCCTAAACCACTCTATTTCTTCCGCAAACACTCGTTTTTCACTCTTTACTTCAGTTCTATCCTATTATTTTCTTTATATCTTGAAGAACATCCTTTTATCCAGTGGATATTAGGACTGTTCTTGCAAGTTTCTGGGCTGTTCTTGACCATTTCGCCTCTTTTCTCTTCATATCTCCTTATATCTTCAAGGTTTAAAGAGATTATAGTTTGTTTCTACTTGTCTCTCTCTGTCCATTGTTCCAAAATTTCAAAATTTTCTACTCAGTTCACTCTATTACCCACTGGAAAATAGCAAGTCGAAATGGAGCAACAGAAGCAAATGGTCATTCCAGTCAATTTGAAGGGTTTAAACTACCTACTATGGTCGAGATTGACCAAAACTGCCCTTGGTGGAAGAGGTCTATGGGAGCATATCACCTCAGGAGAAGCCCCAAGACAAATCACCCAAGGAGAAGATGTCAGAGAAGTTGTAGTGAGAGATGAAAGCAAATGGACTCAGGAGGATTTCATGGTGTTGTCTGCCTTGCAAAGTTCTCTAGATGGTCCCATTATGGAAGCCTACTCCTACTGTGAAACAGCAAAGGAGTTGTGGGACACATTGAAGAAGGTTTATGGAAACACTTCAAACCTCAGCAGAGTCTTTGATGTGAAGAAGGCTATCAACAACTTGCATCAGGAGGATACGGACTTTACCAAGCACTTTGGGAAGTTTAGAGCCTTGTGGGCTGAGCTGGAGATGCTAATGCCAAGCACCACTGATCCTACTGTCCTCAATGCAAGGCGTGAGGAAGATAAGGTATTTGGGTTGCTACTCACCCTTAACTCCTCTTTCAATGATGTCATTAAACACATACTGAGAGCTAAGGATCTACCAAGTCTGGATGATGTTTGTGCTAAACTCCAAAAGGAGCAAGGATATGATGGGTTTTTTGGTGGGAGAGGAGAGCTTTCCATGGCTAGTAAGGTTGAATAGATAGAGGTTATCTCAGCCAACAATGTCTTCTACAAACCAGGGAGTGGAGCTGACAAGCGCATGACTTGTGAACATTGCAAGAGGCAAGGTCATTCCCAGAACAACTGCTGGATACTTCATCCTCATCTCCGACCTCCCAATTTCAACCAGGCAAGGGCACATGAAGCAAGAGCACATGAGCCGAGCAATCACCCTATGCGCATGGGAGAAGATGGTAGAGCCATGGTCTCAACAACACATGCAGTTAGTTCAACCTCTCAGGCCACTTCTCAACTCCCCAATGATGATGACTTCATCCGCAAGTCAGACATTGAGGCCCTTATTAAGGCACTCAATGCAAACTCTGGTAACAATTGTATTAATGCTCTCACATCTATTCACAATGCAAATCAGAATACTAGGCCCTTGATAATTGACTCAGGAGCTTCTCACCATATGATTAGGGATGTTAAGCTCATTAGTGATATCAAACCGGCTCTAGGAAGTGTAGTGATTGCAAATGGTGATAGAATACCTATTGAAGGGATAGAGAATCTTAAATTGTTTGATAAGGAGTCCCAAGCATTTTACATGCCAACTTTCACCTCTAATCTGTTATCTGTTAAAAGAGCAACTAATGATCTTAAGTGCAAAGTTATTTTCAGTCCTGATAATGTTTGCTTTCAGGATATTAAGACCAGCAAGATGCTGGGAAAAGGTGTGAGCAAAGGAGAACTTTATTTGCTTGAAGACACCAAACTTAGATTAAACTTCTCTTGTGCTTTTAATTCTGCTTCTGTTTTAGCTAGTGATGTTCTATGGCATGCTAGATTAGGTCACCCCTGATGTGGTCATGGACCAGATCACTAAGGAGAACAAGGAGAGTCTAGATGAGCCACATGAAGCCACATTGCAGCAGTAGCCTGGTGATGATGCTCTAGCCATTCCTGAAGGTCCCATGACTCGTTCCAGAGTCAAGAAACTTAAAGAGAATGTTGTTGGATTACTCACTTCACATCCACAAAAAGAAAATCTTGGACAAGGTTTGATCCGAGATGTCTTGATCACCATTCAAGCCATCTCTACATCAAGCTGAGTTAGTGTCTAGGCAAGACATGGGGTGCGTGCTCTTTTCCTTGCTTTTGGTTTTGTCCCACGAGGTTTTCCGGAGGAAGGTTTTTAACGAGGCCACAACTTGTCTTCACATCACTTAGGCTCTATCTCGGCCCAAGACTAAAGAAGTATTCACATTTTTTAGCTTATGTTATTTTAAAACTATAGTTTTCCTTTTCTTTTATTTTCGAAACCGTAGAGAGCATGTTCTCTGGTTTCTATTATTTAAAGGGGTCTCTAAACCCTATTGTAACCAAGAATCTTTTATTCAACGAGTTCCTTTCTCTCTTGATGGCTCTTTCTCTCTAGAAAAGTTGTCGAGTTCTTCTGGTGTGTAATATCCAGAATCCTAAGGGTGTCTAAGTTGGTGTGTCATATCCGACTTGTTCATCTAGGAGTATCAAGAGATCATCCATCCCTCTTGTGTCACCAATCAATCCACAATCCTTGAAGAGCTTGAGTCCCTGATTCGTTCTTGCAAGGAACTATCCATCCCCATCAACCAAAGAGCATCCTAGGAACGCATCAAGTGGTATCAGACCAACTTTGGTTTGGGAAGTACTCGTTCTCTCTTGTTTCTTTGTGTTTCATCAGTATTAAACCATTGTTAAGCAGTAGATCTCATCTGATTAGGGCTGCTCGAATTTCATAGAGTTTAGACAAGGTTTAAACTTTTTCCTTTTTGCTTTGCGGAAACCCTAGAGAGATAAACCTAGCCGCCTAAGTTCTTTGCTCTTTAGATCACTTTGTTTCATCTGTTAATCTTGTTAATCACCTTGAACACGAGTAGCTTAAGGTTGTTTAGGGTGCTAGAAAACCTTAGAAAAGTTTAGACAAGATTTGAAGAATTTCCTTTTTGCTTGAAAATCGGATACCTTATTCCTTTTTACCTAGCCGATTTATCCTTTTTGCTTTTGTCTTGCAAAACAAGCTTGATTTTGTGTTCTTATTTTTCCTTTTTGCTTGTCTTGTTTACCTAGAACCCTTTTACTGGTTATATTGTTTTCCTTTGTGCAGGAAGCGATGGGATCCGAGTCTGAAGAAGAAGCTGAACTCGTCAGGAAGAACAAGCTTCTCATTGAGGCTATGTCGGCTCAACTTAATCAGAATATGGTAGCAACCATGACCGAGATGTTAAGGACCAACCTCACTGATATCCGAAGAGAACTCAGAGAAGAAGTCAGAAGAGCTACTGGTCAAGGAACCAACCAAGAGGCCAGGAGAGAAGAGAGAACTCATGCAACTCGCCAAGAGCATGCTGGTTATGAGGAGACTGACAACGAGTATGAACATATCAGTTCATCATCAAGGCAAAGCCAAAGAAGACATAGGCGTGTCCAAGAAAGAAGGATAAACCAGGGAGATGAGCTTGCTGGTTTGAAGATAAAGATACCCCCATTCCATGGGAAAGCTGATCCGGATGCCTACCTTGAGTGGGAGAAGAAGATTGAGTTAGTCTTTCAGTGTAAGCAGTACACAAACAACAAGAAGATTCAGATTGCTGCCACTGAGTTCTATGATTATGCTCTAAATTGGTGGGATCAGTACATCACAACTCGTAGGAGGAATGGAGATGTGTAGGCAAGACATGGGGTGTGTGCTCTTTTCCTTGCTTTTGGTTTCGTCCCACGAGGTTTTCCGGAGGAAGGTTTTTAACGAGGCCACAACTTGTCTTCACATCACTTAGGCCCTATCTCCGTCCAAGGCTAAAGAAGTTTACATTTTATTTCATTTTAAAGCTTATGTTAAACTTAAACTATAGTTTCCTTTTTACTTATTTCCGAAACCCTAGAGTGCATGTTCTCTGGTTTCTCCTTATTAAAACGGGTCTCTAAACCCTATTGTACTCATCCATCTTTTAATCAACGAGTTATCTTTCTCTCTTGACGGCTCTCTATCTAGAATAGTTGTCGAGTTTCTTCTGGTGTGTAGTATCCAGGAACCTAAGGGTGTTAGCTTGGTGTGTTATATCCGAGTTCATCATCTAGAAGTATCAAGAGATCTTATCATCCCTCTTGTGTCACCAATCGATCCACAACCTTGAAGAACTTGAGTCTCTGATTCGTTCTTGAAAGGATCTATCCATCCCCATCAACCAAAGAGCATCATAGGGACGCATCAGGTGGTATCAGAGCAACTTTGGTTGGGAAGTACTCGTCTTCTCTCTTGTTCCTTTTGTTTCATCCGTGTTTCATCTTTATCAGCTTGAATAAGCAGTAGAACTAATCTGTTTAGGGCTGCTCGAGTTTCATAAGAGTGTAGACAAGGTTCTTAAACTTTTCCTTTTTGCTTTGCGGAAGCCCTAGAGAGAGAAACCCTAGCCGCATAAGTCTTTGCCTTTTTAGATCACTTTGTTTCATCTGTTAAACTTGTTAACCACCTTGAACACGAGTAGTTAAGGTAGTTAGGGTGCTAGAAAACCTTAGAGAAGATTAGAAAAAAAGTTTAGAGGATTTTCCTTTTTGCTTGGTAGGCGGAAACCTTTTTCCTTTTACCTAGCCGATTTTTTCCTTTTTGCTTTTATCTTGCAAAACAAGCTTGATTTCGTGTTCTCCCTTTTTCCTTTTTTCTTATCTTGTTACCTAGAAGCCTTTTACTGGTTATTTTTGTTTACCTTTGTGCAGGAAGCATGGGATCCGAGTCTGAAGAAGAAGCTGCACTCGTCAGGAAGAACAAGCTTCTCATGGAGGCTATGTCGGCTCAACTCAATCAGAACATGGTAGCAACCATGACCGAGATGATGAGGACCAACCTCAATGACATCCGGAGAGAGCTCAGAGAAGAAATCAGAAGAGCTACTAGTCATGTTCAGAACCGAGAGACTAGGAGAGAAGAGAGACCTCACGCAACTCGCCAAGAGCATGCTGGTTATGAGGAGACTGACAATGAGTATGAACACCTCAGTTCATCCTCAAGACAAAGCCAAAGAAGACATAGGCGTGTTCAAGAAAGAAGGATGAACCAGGGAGATGAGCTTGATGGTTTGAAGATAAAGATACCCCCATTCCATGGCAAAGCTGACCCGGATGCCTACCTTGAGTGGGAGAAGAAGATTGAGTTAGTCTTTCAGTGTAAGCAGTACACAAACCACAAGAAGATTCAGATTGATGCTACTGAATTCTATGACTATGCTCTAAGTTGGTGGGATCAGTACATCACAACTTGATGTGATCATGGACCAGCTTACCAATGAAGAAAATGTGATCATGGACCAGCTGATGAAGATGCCTTAGCCATTCCAGGAGGTCCCATGACTCGTTCTAGAACCAATAAACTACATGGAGCCATTGGAGGATTACTTAGACTCGTTTGGAAACAAGAAGAAGGTCTTGGACAAAGCTTGATGATCCGAGATACCTTGATCACCTTTCAATCTATCTCCTCATCTAGCTGAATTAGTACTTAGGCAAAGTACTTGTGTGTGCTCTTTTCCTTGCTCTCGGTTTTGTCCCAAAGAGGTTTTACGGAGGAAGGTTTTTAACGAGGCCATAAGCTGCTTTAACACATCTCCTAGGTGCTAATATCGGTCCAAGACTAAGAAGACTACTCTATCTATTTACCTTATGTTATGTTTAATCTATAGTTTTTATGTTATTAAGTTTTCGAAACCTAAGGAGCGTGTTCCTTGGTTTCTATTTAAACCCTTGCATCCCTCATTCTAAAATAAGCAGTCTTTTATCAATCTCTCTCGTTCTCTCTTCTCTTTGAGTCGAAGAATCTCTGGTGTGTCATATCCAGAACCTTAAGGGCTTCTACTTGGTGTGTAATATCTGATCTAGTTGCCTAGGAGTATCAAGGAGATCTTCCACACCTCTTTGTGTCACCAATAGATCCACAAGCCTTGGTAAACTTGAGTCTTTTGATTCATTTACGCAAGGATCTATCCCAAACAATCCAGAGAAGCATCCTAGGAACGTATTATGTGGTATCAGAGCAACTCTGGAAGGGAAGTAATTGATTTCTCACAGATTTTCGTTTTGGTCTTTTCATATTCTGTTGTGTTTTGATCAGATCTTTGTTTCTGTTGTTGAAATCTATTAACTTTGAGTATTTTGATCACGAATCTGATTGTTTTCTTTTCATATTCACTTTGTTTTCGTGTTGATCTGTGTTCTTTGTCGAAATCTGATAGGAATAAGGTTCTTTGATCTTGTTTCTGATAAAAACTTTTTGGATTCTTGTGGCAGAAGTTATCGATTGCTTTATCTGAAACCGTTTAGGGTTTGTAGAAATCGATTTGTTTCAGAAGTTGATCCATTCTTATCTGATTTGTTCTTGTCATATCTTGAGTTCGAAATTGATCAGAGAGGTTTAAGGTTTGATTTTGTTTTGAATCTGTTTCTGATTTGTGTTAACAGGAATCGACTTGTTTTTCAAGTGTAGTGAATCTGTTATTTCTGTTTTGATCATTGAATCTAAGCTTGAAACTGAACTAATTTCGTGATCTCTCTCTGTTCTGTATTGCTCAAGTTTGATTTGTACTTGTCTTTGGTTGAGTTCGAATTTGATCTGAGAAGTAGGTTTGATTTCGTTTTGAATCTATTTCTGTTTTGCAAGTTAATTGTTTTCTGTAAGAACTAGTTACTGGTTTCTGTTTTCTTTGTGTCTCAGTTAATGGCAAAGAAGCACATGGAAGAACTCAACAAGAAGGATAATCTTTTGCTTGAAGCATTCACGGCTAGCATGGATAAATTCTTCAAAGATCAACTGAGAAAATTCAGACAAGACATACATCAGCAAAGGAAAAGCAGATCATCCAGAGATGAGTTCAAGCAAAGAGGGAATGATCAGTTGGAAAGAAACCAGAAGCATGATGTTGTTAAGAAAGAAACTCCACAACAAAGAAGGTTTGAACGAGACAAGTGGAGTACATATCAAAACCATCCAGCTAAGACAAAGCTTTATCCTTCAAACTCGGTTCAGAAACAGCCTGACAGCAAGAGATCACGTCCATCTAGTACTTTTGGTTCATCTATCAAGAAACCAATATGTTATAGCAAGAAGAAGACAACCTCTAATCTATTTAGAGAAGATAAACAATTGTGTTTATTCAGTGAAAAGGATAAGGAGGCATTGTTACAAGTAGTGATTGATGTGGAGAAGCAATTCAAAAGGTCCAAAACAACACGTCCAGCCATAGAAGCACAGAATCAAGAGTCTTTCACTTCTGTCTCAGAACTCCATTCAGCAGGACCAGAATCAGCAGCACAAGCTCAAGAAGATCAAGCCGAGATTCCAACAACCACCATTCAGAAGGATGATCAACCAGTAATGCATGACCTGGTTATTTTCAAACAGGATGTGATAGAAGAGAAGGCACACAAGAAACCACAATAAGGGAGTGGATTGGTGCAAATGGATGTCTTTGACTCATGTGATTTCCAAAAGATATTCTTAGTTACTTTTCTGATCAGTCCTTTTGGTTGGAACAAGATCAGAGCTATGGAGGTTTCAAGACACGAAATGGGCTTGAAGCATGTTTTATTTGAGCCTGGAGGAGAGTTGAGGAGTCAAAGGAACAAGATCATATTGATTGAGAAGAATTCAGCTGCACCAACATTTGATTTTGTTGGTTTCTCATCCTTTGAAGATAAGATGTTGCACGTCTCAGATCAGAAAGGGTCTCATTATGAAACCAAATGGAGAATGAAGTCAAGTCAGTCATGGATCCAACAAACCAGACCACACAGCAAATGGCCACCTGATCATCAAGATATTGCTAGTTTTGCAAAACATGTCGGTTTGGATCTTTCCCAAGAGAAACTTTTATCTGATTGTGCTGGAAGGTTACAGACCTACTCGTGGAGACCTGCAGCATATGTCCACAAGATTATTATCCTTGGAGAGTGCTCTGCTCGTGCTAGAACCGGCTGGGGTCATAAGGAGTTGGAAGTTGATCAAAAATACTTGCTTCTCGACCATGTCAAGATATGGAAGCCACCAGATATGCATCACCTTCAATACTATTGCAGAGATTATCAAACCATGGTTGTAAATGGAGAATTCACTAGACAAAATGGTGAAGTGATCACTGGATCAGGAGAAGAACTCATGTTTTCTTCTCAAATCAAGGAGAAACCACCAGATCTACTTAGTCTACAGCAATTTCCAAAGAAACCAATCCGAGGTAACTATCTAAACTCAAAGAAGAACATGAAACCTGATTTGCTTGCTGTTGGTACAGGACAAACTGTTTTGAGGTGTACACTTTTCCAAAAGAAGGATATAAGCTATCAATCAACCTTTCCCACATTCTTAGTCCTTCCTACATCTACAAGAAACCAGTTTGAGGCTAAAACCAATTTAGAGTTGCAAGTTACGGGTTCTACAACTCAGGTACACCTACACTTACTTTATTCTGAATTATCTGAGTTTAGAACATCTCAATCCTATATATGGCGACCAGGTGAGCATGCTAAGGTAAGTGATCATGTTTTCAAGAGTTCTTGTATCGATTACACAGATATGATGCACTTGTTTTTGTCAAAAGAGTCATGTGCAGATTATGATGAAGCATTGAAGCATACATGGAGAAAGAACAAGCAGGTGGAAGACAAGCGGTTCAAGCCACCTGACTTGGATCAGGATAAGCACCAAGACGTCTCTTACTTCATCATCATCAAAGAAGCACCTCCAGATGCAGCACATAAGCCAAAACTGAGAAAAACCCAATTTGGAATAAGACTCTTACTCTTTGATAGGTTTTCGTATATTGACTTGTTTTTTCATTGTATCAGGTCTAAGGAATGCCTCAGGAGAAATTAGAATCAAATGGAACATGATTACACCAAGAATAAGCAACAATACCTACTGCCTCGATTTGGAAGGTAAGAATTTAAGCAATGAATTTGATGTTACTGATTTAGTTTCTTTTCTTGCAGATGAACCAGATTTGATGACAAATCCTTTTCAAGAGGGAGGGGACGATGTGATCATGGACCAGCTTACCAATGAAGAAAATGTGATCATGGACCAGCTGATGAAGATGCCTTAGCCATTCCAGGAGGTCCCATGACTCGTTCTAGAACCAATAAACTACATGGAGCCATTGGAGGATTACTTAGACTCGTTTGGAAACAAGAAGAAGGTCTTGGACAAAGATTGATGATCCGAGATACCTTGATCACCTTTCAAGCTATCTCCTCATCTAGCTGAATTAGTACTTAGGCAAAGTACTTGTGTGTGCTCTTTTCCTTGCTCTCGGTTTTGTCCCAAAGAGGTTTTACGGAGGAAGGTTTTTAACGAGGCCATAAGCTGCTTTAACACATCTAATAGGTGCTAATATCGGTCCAAGACTAAGAAGACTACTCTATCTATTTACCTTATGTTATGTTTAATCTATAGTTTTTATGTTATTAAGTTTTCGAAACCTAAGGAGCGTGTTCCTTGGTTTCTATTTAAACCCTTGCATCCCTCATTCTAAAATAAGCAGTCTTTTATCAATCTCTCTCGTTCTCTCTTCTCTTTGAGTCGAAGAATCTCTGGTGTGTCATATCCAGAACCTTAAGGGCTTCTACTTGGTGTGTAATATCTGATCTAGTTGCCTAGGAGTATCAAGGAGATCTTCCACACCTCTTTGTGTCACTAATCGATCCACAAGCCTTGGTAAACTTGAGTCTTTTGATTCGTTTACGCAAGGATCTATCCCAAACAATCCAGAGAAGCATCCTTCGAACGTATTACAACTCGTAGAAGGAATGGAGAGGAACCAGTTGAGACTTGGATAGAGATGAAGTCTATCATGCGCAAGAGGTTTGTTCCAAGCCACTACCACAGAGACTTGCATCACCGGCTTAGGAAGCTTACTCAAGGTTCAAGATCAGTGGAGGAGTATTACCAGGAGATGGAGTTGCTCATGCTAAGAGCTAGCATATAGAAAGATAGAGAAGCAACCATGTCAAGGTTCCTGTGTGGTTTAAACCGAGAGTTACAAGACAATGTTGAGATGCAACATTATGTGGAGCTTGAAGAGATGCTACACAAGGCTATTCTTGTGGAGCAACAGCTCAAGAGGAAGGGACATTCACGCAACCACTATGGCTCTAACCGGTTACACAACACCAAGGAAGAGAAGTCACCTTACCCTAAGGAGTCTAAACCGTTCCAGAAGGACAACAAGTCCTATCCCAGAGAAGAAACCAAACCGAGCAGTGCTCTTGACAACGGCAAAGGCAAAGTTGAAGCTTCTAGTTCCAGAGCTCGTGATGTCAAGTGTTTCAAGTGCCAAGGAAGAGGTCATTATGCCAATGAATGTACCAACAAGAGAGTCATGATCTTGCTGGAAGATGGAGAGTATGCCTCAGAAGATGACAACACCGAGTCTGACCAAGAAGACACTGAAGAAGAACATGAAGAAGGACCAGTCCAGGGGAAGCTTTTAGTAGCAAGACGGCTTCTAAGCTTGCAAAACAAGGCTGAGGAGCTAGAGCAGCGTGAGAACCTCTTCTACACCTGGTGCTTGGTCCAAGGAAAGGTTTGCAGCCTCATTGTTTATGGAGGTAGTTGTGTGAATGCTGCCAGTGAAACCATGGTCAAGAAGTTGGGATTGAAGATTCAGAAGCATCCCAAACCTTACCGGTTACAATGGCTGAATGAAGAAGGCACCATGAAGGTTTCAAATCAAGTCCTCATTCCCTTAGCCATTGGGAGATATGATGATGAAGTCTTGTGTGATGTGTTGCCTATGGAAGCTGGTCACATACTTCTTGGAAGACCTTGGCAATCTGATCACCGAGTTATCCATGATGGCTTCACCAACAAGCACTCCTTTGAGTTCAAGGGACGCAAGACCACTCTGGTTCCCTTGACACCTAAGGAAGTTCAACAAGATCAGATTCAACTCCAAAAAAAGAAGGAGATTGATCTAAAACCGGCTGGAACTAAGCAGCCAAACTTCTATGCTAACATGGGTGATATCAAAAGAACTCTTTACTCTAAACAATCTGCTATCTTACTTGTGTTTAAAGAAACTCTTTTGAACCTAACAGATTCTACACCGGTGTATCCGAGTGAAATGGTTTCTCTTTTGCAGGAGTTTTAAGATGTATTTCCAGAAGACAATCCCATTGGTTTACCACCTTTGAGAGGGATTGAGCACCAGATAGACTTTGTTCCAGGAGCTACAGTTCCAAACCATCCAGCATACAGAACCAACCCGGTTGAGACCAAGGAGTTGCAAAGACAAGTAGAGGAACTCATGGAGAAGGGCTACATTCGAGAGAGTTTGAGCCCATGTGTTGTACCAGTGCTCCTAGTGCCTAAGAAGGATGGTACATGGCGTATGTGTGTTGATTGTAGATCAATCAATAACATCACAGTGAAGTATCGGCATCCTATACCTAGACTTGATGATATGCTTGATGAATTGCATGGTTCTTGCATCTTTTCTAAGATAGATTTAAAAAGTGGTTATCATCAGATTAGGATGAAAGAAGGAGATGAATGGAAAACTGCATTCAAAACTAAACATGGATTATATGAGTGGTTAGTTATGCCATTTGGATTAACCAATGCACCTAGTACATTCATGAGGTTAATGAATCATGTTCTTAGATCATTCATAGGCATTTCTGTTGTAGTATACTTTTATGACATCTTAGTATATAGCAAGAACTTAGAAGAACATCTAGAACATCTTAGGGCTGTCCTGAATGTTTTAAGGAATGAAAAGCTTTATGCCAACTTGAAGAAGTGCACCTTTTGCACGGTTAACTTGGTTTTCCTAGGCTTTGTTGTGAGTGCAGATAGAGTTAAGGTCGATGAGGAGAAGATCAAAGCCATCAAGGACTGGCCGAGTCCAACCACAGTAGGAGAAGTGAGGAGTTTCCTTGGGCTTGCTGGGTTCTATAGGCGATTTGTGAGAGACTTCAGCACCATTGCAGCTCCCTTGAATGAAGTGATAAAGAAGGATGTCGGATTTAAATGGGGAGAAGCACAAGAGAAGGCTTTCCAGAGCCTAAAAGAGAAGCTTACTCAATCACCTCTTCTTATGCTTCCTGACTTTAATAAAACGTTTGAAATAGAATGTGATGCCTCAGGAATTCGAATTGGTGCTGTATTGATGCAGGATAGGAAACCTATAGCCTACTTCAGTGAGAAGCTTGGAGGAGCCACTCTCAACTATGCAACCTATGACAAAGAGCTCTATGCCTTGGTGAGGGCATTACAAACGTGGCAACATTACTTGTGGCCCAAGATGTTTGTCATACACACTGATCATGAGTCTCTAAAGTATCTAAAAGGGCAGAGTAAGTTTAGCAAGAGACACCCAAGGTGGGTTGAGTTCATTGAGACCTTCCCATACGTGATCAAATATAAACAAGGTAAGGAGAACATAGTTGCTGATGCACTATCTCGGAGGTATGTTCTCTTGACCACTTGAGATGCTAAGTTACTTGGGTTTGAGCAGATAAAGGATATGTATGATACTGACCATGATTTCAAGGAAGCTTATGCTTCTTGTGAGAAGTTTGCTGCAGGGCATTACTTTAGACAAGAAGGCTACTTGTTTTATGACAATAGGTTGTGTGTGCCTAACTGCTCTTTGAGATATCTTTTTGTCAGGGAATCCCATGGGGGCAGTCTAATGGGACACTTTGGGATTGCCAAGACCTTAAAAGTTTTGCAGGATCAGTTCTATTGGCCGCACATGAAGAGAGATGTGGAGAGAATCTGTGGGAGGTGTGCTACTTGCAAGCATGCCAAGTCCCAAGTCCAATCCCAGGGTTTGTATACTCCTTTACCCATTCCACACCATCCCTGGAATGACATTTCCATGGACTTTGTTGTTGGATTGCCTAGGACTAGAACTGGAAAGGACTCAATCTTTGTTGTTGTTGATAGGTTCTCTAAGATGGCACATTTCATAGCATGTCATAAGACTGATGATGCATTGCATGTTGCTAACCTGTTCTTTAAAGAAGTTGTTCGTTTGCATGGCATGCCTAGAACTATAGTTTCTGATAGGGACACTAAGTTTCTTAGTTACTTCTGGAAGACACTTTGGTCTAAGCTAGGCACTAAACTGTTGTTTTCTACTATTTGTCATCTGCAAACAGATGGACAAACTGAAGTGGTTAATAGAACCTTAGAAACACTCCTGCGTGCATTCATTAAAAAGAACTTGAGAACATGGGAAGAATACTTACCACACTGTGAATTTGCATTCAATCATGCTATGCATTCTGCTTCTAAGTATTCACCTTTTGAGATTGTTTATGGGTTCAATCCCACCTCTCCTTTGGATCTTATGCCTTTACCTGAGTGTGAAAGGATCAGCCTAGATGGCAAGAAGAAAGCAGAGATGGTCCAACGAATCCATGAGAAGGCTAGACAAAAAATTGAGCAGAAAACCAAGCTTTATGAGAAGCAAGCCAACAAGGGGAGACGTGTGAGAACCTTTGAAGTAGGTGACCAAGTTTGGTTACACCTGAGGAAGGATAGGTTCCCTAACGAGAGGAAGTCCAAGCTGATGCCAAGGGTTGATGGACCCTTCGAGATCATCCACAAGATCAATGACAATGCCTACAAACTTGATCTCCAAGGTAAGTATGATGTTTCTAATAGCTTCAATGTCAGTGACTTGGCTCCTTTTGCTGTAGATGAACCTGATTTGAGGACAAATCCTTTTCAAGAGTGAGGGGATGATGTGATCATGGACCAGATCACTAAGGAGAACAAGGAGAGTCTAGATGAGCCACATGAAGCCACATTGCACCAGCAGCCTGGTGATGATGCTCTAGCCATTCCTTAAGGTCCCATGACTCGTTCCAGAGTCAAGAAGCTTAAAGAGAATGTTGTTGGACTACTCACTTCACATCCACAACAAGAAAGTCTTTGACAAGGTCTGATCCGAGATGTCTTGATCACCATTCAAGCCATCTCTACATCAAGCTGAGTTAGTGTCTAAGCAAGACATGGGGTGCGTGCTCTTTTCCTTGCTTTTGGTTTTCTCCCACGAGGTTTTCTGGAGGAAGGTTTTTAACGAGGCCACAACTTGTCTTCACATCACTTAGGCCCTATCTCCGTCCAAGGCTAAAGAAGTTTACATTTTATTTCATTTTAAAGCTTATGTTAAACTTAAACTATAGTTTCCTTTTTACTTATTTCCGAAACCCTAGAGTGCATGTTCTCTGGTTTCTCCTTATTAAAACGGGTCTCTAAACCCTATTGTACTCATCCATCTTTTAATCAACGAGTTATCTTTCTCTCTTGACGGCTCTCTATCTAGAATAGTTGTCGAGTTTCTTCTGGTGTGTAGTATCCAGGAACCTAAGGGTGTTAGCTTGGTGTGTTATATCCGAGTTCATCATCTAGAAGTATCAAGAGATCTTATCATCCCTCTTGTGTCACCAATCGATCCACAACCTTGAAGAACTTGAGTCTCTGATTCGTTCTTGCAAGGATCTATCCATCCCCATCAATAAAAGAGCATCCTAGGGACACATCAGAAAAGCTTTATGCCAACTTGAAGAAGTGCACCTTTTGCATGGATAACTTGGTTTTCCTAGGCTTTGTTGTGAGTGCAGATGGAGTTAAGGTCGATGAGGAGAAGATCAAAGCCATCAAAGAATGGCCAAGTCCAACAACAGTAGGAGAAGTGAGGAGTTTCCATGGGCTTGCTGGGTTCTATAGGCGCTTTGTGAGAGACTTTAGAACCATTGCAGCTCCCTTGACTGAAGTGATAAAGAAGGATGTCAGATTCAAGTGGGGAGAAGCACAAGAGAAGGCTTTCCAGAGCCTAAAAGTGAAGCTTACTCAGTCACCTCTTCTTATGCTTCCTGACTTTACTAAAACATTTGATATAGAATGTGATGCCTCAGGAATTGGAATTGGTTCTGTATTGATGCAGGATAGGAAACCTATAGCCTACTTCAGTGAGAAGATTGGAGGAGCCACTCTCAACTATGCAACCTATGACAAGGAACTCTATGCCTTGGTGAGGGCCTTGCAAACATGGCAGCATTACCTATGGCCCAAGGAGTTTGTCATCCACACTGATCATGAGTCCCTAAAGTATCTAAAAGGGCAGAGTAAGCTTAGCAAGAGACACGCAAGATGGGTTGAGTTCATAGAGACCTTCCCATACGTGATCAAGTATAAACAAGGTAAGGAGAACATAGTTGCGGATGCACTATCTCGGAGGTATGTTCTCTTGACCACTTTAGATGCTAAGTTACTTGGGTTTGAGCAGATAAAAGATATGTATGATACTGACCATGATTTCAAGGAAGCTTATGCATCTTGTGAGAAGTTTGCTGCAGGGCATTACTTTAGACAAGAAGGGTTTTTGTTCTATGACAATAGATTGTGTGTGCCTAATTGCTCTTTGAGAGATCTCTTTGTCAGGGAATCCCATGGGGGCAGTCTAATGGGACATTTTTGGATTGCCAAGACCTTAAAAGTTTTGCAGGATCACTTCTATTGGCCGCACATGAAGAGAGATGTGGAGAGAATCTGTGGGAGGTGTGCTACTTGCAAGCATGCCAAGTCCCAAGTCCAATCCCAGGGTTTGTATACTCCTTTACCCATCCCACACCATCCCTGGAATGACATTTCCATGGACTTTATTGTTCGATTACCTAGGACTAGAACAGGAAAGGATTCAATCTTTGTTGTTGTTGATAAGTTCTCTAAGATGGCACATTTCATAGCATGCCATAAGACTGATGATGCATTGCATGTTGCTAACCTGTTCTTTAAAGAGTTCTTTTACATGGCATGCCTAGGACTATAGTTTCTGATAGGGACACTAAGTTTCTTAGTTACTTTTGGAGGACTCTTTGGTCTAAACTAGAAGTGAGAGTATGCAAGTGGTGGAATTCACCCTTGCAAGATTTATCATCAGCCAGATCAAAGAAACATCAGCAAGGGCAGCAGCAACTTGGTGTTAGAACAGATGGCCATCAGAGACTACTTGGCAAGAAGATCAGGTGGAGAGGCAAGCTGATTGCAATGCTATGAATCAGCCCAAGGCTTGGGAGTTAGAACAGTTACCTTCTGGTTGGGAAGTAATGGATCAGCTTCTATATGGAGTTAGAACAGTTACCTTCAGTTGGGAAGCTATGAATCAGCCCATAGCATGTGTGCTTGTACCTGGTTGATAAAGCTTCAAGAAGAGGCTAGAATGGCGATTTCAAAATACCTACTGAGCTCATGAGCAAAGGCAGGCTTCGACTCAATCCCTAAATGGAGGCAAGAAGCCAGAAGAAAGGGGGAGACAAGCTCTGATACCATGTGAGAATAGGTAGATATAAGTGTGAGGGAGTTGTAGGAACAAAGTATGGTCGATTTAGATGAACAAGAATGTAAGAAACCAGAGAGAATGGAGGAGAATACTATGGAGAGTATGAGAGTGTTCTTGAGAGTGTTCTTGAGAGAATAAGAGATTCAAAGGGATTTTCGTGATAGAGAGAGTAAACAGAGAATAAAGTGACTTAGAACAGAGAATAATGAAGAAAAGAGGACTGCTCTCCCTTGAATCAATCAGTTACATGAACTGCCTTTAAATAGGCAGTTTGCCTACATTAAATTAATCTAAATCTATGAGGAAATAAACAAATACTTTTGTTGTGTTTCTGACGAAGACAAGCAGGATACAGCCAAGGAGAATCTCGACCAGAGGGAGTGAGAGTGACTGGAGGGAGAGATGGGCACGGTTTGGTTGAGTGAAAGTGACAGCCGGCTCATCCTCTTATGCACATGTGACTTTTATTCTAATTAGTTCCCAACTTGCCTAAGCTGTCTTCAACGGTCTGATCTCTCTTTTAAACTTCAAATATGCCTCATAATACTCAGCTTGACGAGTTCCCAATCTGCCTTGACTTCCAAGACACTCTAGGTTAGGATTTGATACTTGCGCGCCAAGACTGTACGGAGAGATTCAAACTTGTTCTGGATGCTTTATCTTTGATGCTTGGTCTCTTCACCAGCATTATTTATCTTCATTCTAACACCTTGGCCATTCAGGGTAGTGCTCAACTTGTGGTGCCAGGCTCTTGGAGACTGCTTCAACCCATAGATAGCCTTTCTTAACCTCAGAACATTCCCTGGTTTTACTAAACTCTCAAGACCCGGAGGAGGATACATATACACTTCTTCTTTCAATTCTCCTTGCAAGAAGGCATTCTTCACATCCATTTGCCATAGGTTCCATCCCAAGTTGGTTGCAATGGAGAGGACAATCCGAATAGTATGGAGCTTTGCCACAGGAGAAAAGGTGTCAACATAATCCTCTCCATAGGTTTGGGTGAAACCCCTTGCAACAAGTCTGGTTTTCTTCCTTTCTATCTTCCCATTTGGTAAGTACTTGATGGTAAAGATCCATCTACTAGTAACAGCCTTCTTCCCTTTTGGAAGCTCACTGTCATGCCAAGTCTCATTCTTTATCATAGCACCTGCTTCATCATATACAGATTTCTTCCATTCTTTATCCTCCACAGCTTCCTCATACGATCTTGGAACTTGACTTTCATCCAGACTGATGATGAAGGCACAATGCTCCTTAGGAAACTTGACAAAATTACATACAGCTTGACTAGGATGAGCAACGGCTTGAGCATTGTAGTATACCCTGGTATTTACCCAATTAGATGGATGTCTTCTTACTCTAGTACTTCTCCTTAATGGGACTTGTACCTCCTCAACAGCTTCCTCATGCTCCTCTTGACCTCTGGTTCAGGCACCTCATTTGCTTCCTCATGTTCCATCACCCCCTGATCAGGACTTGGAGTATTTTCTTCTTCTATACCATCTTCCCCTGGTTCATATCCCCCCTCATGATCAAGGTGGGATGTTTCTTCAGCTTCATGTCGTCTAGGCACCCTTTGCTGATCCTGGGTCTGATTGATCCCTAGTCTTTCCATGATCATCCTAAGGCTCGCAGCGTTATCAGATGGTTGAGCTAGATCCTTAAGATCTTCCCAGCTCTTTTCTTCATAGTATCCCCTTGACTCTAGAAACTTGACATCCCGAGATACTAACAGCCTCCTTTTTGAGGGATCAAATCATTTGTATCGCTTTTGAGTTGTGGAATAGCCGATGAACATTTCTGTAGTACTCTTAGGCTCCAACTTGTTCCTCATTTCTCCTGGAACCAGCACATAGCACAGGCACCCAAATACCCTTAGATGATCCAAAGAAGGCTTGACCTTGTTCAGGACTTCAAATGGAGACTGATCCTCTAAGACTCTGGTTGGTATCCGGTTGATGAGATAGCAAGCAGACATTACAACATCACTCCAGAACCTCTTTGGAACATTGGTTTGAAACATCATCGACCGTGCCACTTCCATTAAGTGTCTGTTCTTCCTCTCAGCCACTCCATTTTGTTGTGGAGTATAAGGGCAACTCGTTTGATGAAGGATCCCATGTTGAGCTAGATGATCTTTGAAAGCATGGCCCATGTATTCCCCACCATTATCTGATCTGAAAATCTTAATCTTGACATTATAATGGTTAGCAACATAGGTTTGAAAAATTTTAAATGCATCAAGCACCCTATCCTTAGTCTTAATGAGTGTTACCCAGGTGTATTTAGATTTCTCATCAATGAATGTAACAAAATACTTAAAGTTCTCTTTAGATAAACAAGGAGCAGTCCAAACATCAGAATGAACAAGATCAAAGCACTTCTCATAGATAGTATTTGATTTCTTAAAGAATGTCTTACAATGTTTACCAAATTGCATGCTTCACATTCATTATTTTTAAACATTACACCGGGTAACATCAAGCTAAGAGCCCTAACATGGGGATGTCCTAATCTAGCATGTCACAAAGCATTATTATTTGAAGTAGAAACAGAACTAAACGAGTAACTAGAATTGGAAATAGGGGTAAGGTCTCCAAGCATATAAAGATCTCCCTTGGTTACTCCTTTCTTAATCAACTTACTGCTCTCAATATCCTGAAACTTCACATCATTAGGACTAAAGATAACATTGCATTGAAGATCATTAGTGAATTTCTTGACCGATAAGAGATTTGAAGTAAACTCAGGCATATAGAAAGCTCTAGAATCTTTGTCAAACAAGTTCAAGGTTCCAATTCCTTTTATAGCTACTCTATCACCATTCGAAATCATAACATGACCATAAGCCGGTTCTAGATCCTTTATAAGACTGGTGTCACTTATCATGTGATGAGAGGCACCAGAATCAACAACTAATGGTTTAGTTGATATACTAGTGGCAGCATATGATCTATGTGATTCTCCTAGAGTATCTATTTGATCAAGAGTCTTAGGCATTCTATAAGCAGTATGAGTGTAACCAAGGGTGTTTCCGAGTGTGTTACCATTCTCCTTAAGAGCTTTGATGAGAGCATCAATATCGGACCTCCTTATGGGCTCTTGATCCATGTTCTTGACTGAAGTGTGTTGAGATGCCATAGCCTTCCCTTCACCTTCACGAGCAGTAGACCCATTTCCAGAAGGACCCGCTTCACTTGCTTCATTGGAAAGGTGATCTCTTCCTTCCCTCTCCTTCATGAACTTGGTTGGTTTGAGATGGGGATGAAGTATCCAGCACTGACTCCTCTTGTGACCCGGCTTCTTGCAGTGATCACAGTTGCCGACAAACCTCCTATCCTCACCATATCTCCTTTCCTCAGTCTTGTACATTGCCTTGTTAGCTTGAGTGACCTCTGCCTTGTTAGCCAAGGATAGGTCCCCTCTTCCTCCAAACAATCCGTGTGACCCTTCTTCCTTCTGGATTTGAGCACACACTTCCTCCAAGGATGGCAGCTTAGATGACCTCAAGATGTGCTTGATCAGGTCATTGTACACCGGGTCCAAGGTTAGAAGCAAACCAAAGACCTTATCTTGCTCCTTCCTTTCCATGATGATGTCTTCATCCTGTGTGCTCGGCCTCAGCATCTCGAGTTCAGACCATAGAGCCCTGAACTTCCCCAAGTGCTTAGTGAACTCTACCTCTTCCTGCACAAGTTGTTGAACAAGAGGGGTTCACTTGATAGAGAAAGATAAGAGGAATGGATAAGGTTTGGAATTGGGGTGTCCGTACATGTCCGTACAGTTTGGTCGTACAAGGCCGTACAAGGGTCAGCCCGGGTGATGAGGACATCAAATCATAATCAAACCTGGAGGAAGAAATCAAGAGAAAGTCACTAGAGAACATGAAACTAAAGCAAGCTAAAGAAGCCAACCAGGATATATGTGCACTAAAAATGCCATATATTTCAATCCAGGAGGTTTTTAATCACGAGGCCAATTTTCATGGATTCTACATTTACGAAGGAGTCCATCACAGTTTGAATCGGACCAAAATATTCACTGGTCTAAGAGTTATAAATTTTACAAAATGGAGGTTTCCCAGCCCATTAATCCGCGAGTACTCGACTTTGGAAGAGGATCCAAGACCAATGAAGAATCGTCCTGACAAAAAACCCATCATAGGATTCAAGATGGATTTCTCATCTTTCCAGAAAGCCCAAGATCACGAGATTTTTTCACGGAAATTAGGAGTTATGCTCATTTTCCCAAAACCGGCCAAACCGAGCAGTTTATGGAAAGATTGGACAGTCTTTCGGTTTGATCATCTACATGCCACTCAATTCCGACAAGAAGACTTTCTGATCAAACCAAGACTTCCAGAAGACTATTCCAACCAATCAGGAGTCATTCCATAATATTACCATGCACCAGAGATCATATGATCAGGAGGATCCTCATTAACCTCTACTTGCCTTATTTGGTGTCTTGGCAATTAAAACTCCAACAGCTCTTTTTCCTTGAGCTTGTGCACGACATAAAGACATTTCAAGCCATCCAGAAGGTCCCAAGAAATCTCTCTTATCCCCTTAAACCATCCAGATTCAAGAAGATACAATTCCCTCACTTGGAGCCAAAGAATCCCATTAAAGGCTCCAACGGCCATATTTTGATTTCTTGCTTTGTTTTAGATTTGTTTCCTTTCTTTTTGTTTTAGAACGTTAGGAACCTAGTCTCTGAGCATTATATAAGCTCCTAGACGTCCATTGTAACCAGTACCCACGATTTATTAAGTAAAGTATTTGTTTTCTTTTGCCTTTGCAAAGAAACCCTAATCAAGTCTTGATTGTGTGTGAGAAGCAGCAGCCAAGCAACTGACTTATCAAGCTTCAGTCCATGAAGTTTGTGGCGTCCTTCACTCCATCATCATCCATCTCCATCCACTGTTCTCTTGAGTTGGTTATACGACCAAGAAAGGTGAATCCATCCTCCACTTCCTTCCATAGTCCATCCATAAAGATCGGTAAGTTGGTTATACGACCATTTGCTTGTCTTCCATCAACCATCCCATCAAGGCTCTTTCTGTGCCCACATCATCTGGTATCAGAGCTTAAAAACTCCGGAATCAGGTTCTATATATCCCTTTTATCTTTCTTTTTGCAGTTGTTTCATTTTAAAAAAAATAATAAAAATCGTTTTGCTTTGTTTCTGCTCTTTCTATCTTATTTCCAGAAAAATAAAAACCATAAAAATTGTGCTTCTAGTCTTTCTGTTGTCTATTTTAATACCATAAAAACTAAACACATAAAAAGTTTGATATTTGTTCATTTATGTTTCATTTTTATCGGTTTTGTGTTCTTGTTCTTTCTAAAATAATTCTATAAAAGAAAAAAAAGAGAGACGAGTTTTGCTTGTTTTGATTCAGAAAAGTTTGAAAAGAAAGCGAAAAACGTGTTTGCATTAGTTGCATTGCTTAGTTTCCTTATCCTAGGTTATTCGCTTACCATTTTTGTCATTGTTGATTTATTGCATCCAAATTTAAAGGAAAAAAAAAACAAAAAAAGGCATCTCATATTTATTTCATTCATAAGCCTATTCTTAGATTAATTTCAGTTCAAGCATATCTTTCTAATTGCTCTTTGGAATCTGCATTTTAAAAAAAAAATGAAAAGGATCTTTTACCATTTGCAGTTAAATAAAAAGTCATAAGTCTTGCATACCATATTTGTTTTTAGTTCATTGTTTTCATATCATTTTTTATTTCCTTTTACGTGCATATCATATCATATTTACATATTGCACTTTACCTTAGAACCCATTAAGCTCTTGATCTTGTGAGAATTGTTTCAGGAAAACAAATGGCGACAGAATCTCACAGTTCAACCATCATGTTGAGTCAGCTTATGGAAGCAATGCAGAACATGAGTGATCGAATGACCCAGCTGGAAAATATGGTCTTGCACGACCAGAAGGAAGACATGGATTTGGAAATACACCAAGAGCTGGATATGTGGAACCAAAGCCACCAGACCCTTCACTGATCATCCCACATCAACCTTCTAGAACTCAAAGCCATATAGTTCATTCTTATTCTGATTACGGACCTGCTAATAAAATTAAACTTTATACATTTTCAGGCAGAAGAAACTACCTAGAGTGGGAGAGAAACCTAGATGAGTGGTTCTACTACAACAACATCCTGAAGAAAGATAGGTTAGCTTATGCTATTGACCAGCTCATAGATGTTGCTTTCAAATGGTGGATACAAGAACAAGATGAAAGATGGGTTTACAAGGAACCAGCTATCACCACTTGGAGAGATCTTAAGGGAAACATGAGAGACGAATTTGCACCAGACATTACCAATTCTCAAATCAGGGAACAATACCCCATAAGGTATCCAACTCGTGGTTCCCAAGAGGCAAGAAGAGTAGTACCACCAGAAGGTCAAAGAGACATGCTTACACTGAAAGATTGAGTAGAAACAGAGAATAAACGGATAGAAAAGAGTTTGAGAGAGACTAGAAGATATTTGGAGACTAAAAGCTTGAGACTTGGTTAAGAAACCATTTCGAGATGAAGAACACCAAGAACACTAGAGAGAAATAAGAGAGACTCGAAAATTGCTTGCTTTGATTAATGAGAGGAGTTACAAATATATAGGAGAGGAAACAAGGGTTTACAACGGGTAGAAGATAAGGTTTAGGATAAGCTTTCTCGCCAAGCATGTGGAGTCAACCGGTCTTAGGCCCGCCTAATTCAAACTTGTGGCTGGATTGCTTCACAGGCGAGATTCCTTTGGCATCTTGACCAGATGCTCTTCCAGCACGAGCCAGCCTGTCCAACGCGCGCCTCAGTCAAGCTTGGTTCGCTTGGTAACTAGTAAGAGTAACTCTAGGTCGAGTTACTCTTATCCGGGTAACTTTTCTCGTCCAAGGTAAACTTTCTTTTACCCACTTGTACGGACCACTTGTACGGCCTTGTACGGACCATTTGTACGGCCTTGTACGGACACCTCCAAACTTCTTCCTCTCCATTCTATAAGTCTTTTCCAGCCTTCCTAATAGATCATAACTCCATCTCTTATTCGGTTTAACACTCCCCCTCAAGCTTGACCATGTGGAACAAGTCAAGCTTGGAATGTCATGAGATCTTCCTCATTAAAAACCTTGCCAAAGATAACCGTCCTTAGGGATAAAACCTCAGAAGGAAAAGAGTAAAGACCTCATGGCAGGGGATTAGTTTCACCTAGTGAGATCAATGAGTCCCAACCTCTGATGGATGGACTCAAGTGTCTTCTGTCTCGGAGCCTTAGTAAACACATCAGCCAACTGCTCTTCACTCTGTGTATAGCAAGGTAAGATCAGTCCTTCGACTATCATCTGTCTTACCTTGTGGCAGTCGACTTCAATGTGATTAGTTCTCTCATGAAACACCAAGTTGGATGCAATGTGGATTGCGGCTTGATTGTCACAATGCATGGTCATTGGTGTGGCTTGATCAATCTCCAAGTGCTTTAGTATTCCCTTGATCCAGACTAACTCATTAGTCAGCTTCAACATGGCCCTATACTCAGCCTCAGCACTCGAGCAGGATACCACTTTCTGCTTCTTGCTTTTCCAAGTAACCAAGTTCCCACCAATGAAGGTGCAATAGCCTGTTGTAGACTTCCTATCTGCTCGATCTCCTGCCCAATCCGCATCACAGTATCCTACCACCTCAGTGCTTTTGTTGCATCCCATCCACACTCCTTGATCAGGTGAGACATTCAGGTACATCAGAATCCGGTTAACCATGCTCCAATGATGTTCCTTTGGTCCTTGCATGTGTTGACTCACCTGGTTCACAGCAAAACATATATCAGGACGTGTAATGGTCAAGTAAATTAACTTACCAACAAGCTTTCTGTAAAGCTTGGCATCTTCAAACGGTTGACTGTCTTCAATCTCCCCCTCACGTGGGATCTTATACCCATCTTCTAATGGAGTCTTGACACTCGTCCCTCCAAGTCTACCTGCATCTTTCAAAAGATCAAGTGTATATTTTCTTTGAGAAAGGAATAAACCTTCCTTGGATCTACATATCTCAATCCCAAGGAAGTATTTCATTTCCCCCAAGTCTTTAATATCAAAAACCGACTTTAGAAAGTCCTTGGTTGATTGAATCCCAACCTTGTCACTTCCTGTGATGATGATATCATCAACATACACAAGAAGGACTACTATACCTGAGGAAGTGGTCAAGGTGAAGAGAGTGTGGTCAAGTTCAGTCTTCTTGAAACCCTTCCCATTGAGAGTTGTGCTCAACTTGGTGTACCATGCTCTAGGAGATTGCTTTAGACCATAAATGGCCTTTTTCAACCTCAGAACGTTTCCATCTTTAACCAAGTGCTCAAGACCAGGAGGGGGAAGCATGTACACCTCATCTTCAAGCTCTCCTTGAAGGAAGGCGTTCTTCACATCCATTTGCCAAAGACCCCATTCTAAGTTCACACCAAGGGAGAGAACTATCCGGATAGTATGTAGCTTGGCAACTGGAGCAAAGGTATCAATGTAGTCTTCTCCATATGTTTGAGTGAAACCTCTTGCCACCAGTCTTGTCTTCTTCCTTTCAACCTTCCCATTTGGGAGATACTTGATAGTAAAGATCCATCTGCTGGTCACAGCCTTCTTCCCTTTTGGTAGCTTATTCTCAAACCAAGTATCATTTTTAATCATTGCGTCTGCTTCAGCTCTAACTGATTCCTTCCACTCTTTGTCTTGCACAACCTCTTCATAGGATCTTGGTAACTGACTCTCATCCAAACTGATCATAAAGGCTTTGTGCTCTTCCGGGTAATGAGTTAGATTGCAAACAGCTTGGGCAGGATGAGCAACTGCTTGAGCATTATAGTATACCCGGTTGTTGATCCAGTTGGATAGAGGGTTTTTCACCCTTGTACTTCTTCTCAAAGGTTGAACTTCTTGAGCTGCTTCTGGTTGAGCCTCCTCAACCTCTTCTTCTTCATGGTTTCCATCTTCAACTTCTTCATCACCTTGGTCCACACCTTGATCATGTGTGGAACCTGATTCTACATCATACTGCTCCTCTGGTTCATTTCCCCCCTCATGATCAAGGTGGGGTTCTTGTCCATTAGCCGTGGGAAGACCTTCTTGTTGTTGTCCTCCTCCACTCCTCGGATCCTGAATAAGTTAATCCCAAGATTCTCCAGTATTATCCTCAAGTTGGCTGCCTTATCAGAAGCCAAATCTTTGAGTTCTTCTTGGTTCTTCTCCTCATAGAACCCTCGTTCTTCCACAAACTTCATATCTCTAGACACCACTACCCTTTTGGTTGCTGGATCATAACACTTGTACCCTTTCTGAGTTGGTGAATAACCAATAAACATCCCCTTTGTGCTCTTGGCCTCCAACTTTTTCCTTAGCTCCCCCGGTTTATGAACAAAACAGAGACAACCAAAGACCTTGATATGATCTAAGGCTGGTCTATGTTTGTTCAATACCTCAAAGGGTGATTGATCCTCAAGAACCTTAGTTGGGGTTCGGTTGATCAGATAACAAGCAGTAGCCACAGCATCACTCCAAAACCTCTTTGGCACATTAGCTTGGAACATCATGGACCTAGCAACTTCCATAAGGTGCCGGTTCTTCCTTTCAGCAACTCCATTCTGTTGTGGGGTGTAAGGACAGCTCGTTTGGTGAAGAATACCATGCATGGATAGATGTTTCTTGAAGTCTTGACTGGTATACTCCCCACCATTATCTGATCTAAAAATTTTCAGCTTAGCATTGAAATGGTTAGTCACATATGCTTGAAAATTTCTAAATGCATCAAGCACTCTATCCTTAGATGGAATCAAGGTTATCCAGGTGTATTTAGACTTCTCATCTATGAATGTGACAAAGTACTTATGGTTCTCCCTAGATAAGCAAGGTGCAGTCCAAACATCCGAGTGTATTAAATCAAAGCAGTGATCATAGATTGTAAAAGACTTTTGAAACACAGTTTTACAATGTCTGCCTAAGATACAAGCTTCACAATCATTATTTTCAAACATAACACCTGGAACCATTAAGCTTAAAGCTCTAACATGAGGATGTCCTAATCTAGCATGCCACAAAGCATTGTTATTCAAAGCAGAAACAGAAGTAAAGGAACAACTATGATCAGGTAAAGAAGTAAGCTCCTCAAGCAAGTAAAGATCTCCTTTTGTAACTCCTTTCCCAATCAACCGACTACTCTCAATATCCTGAAACTTCACATCATTAGGGCTAAAGATCACATTGCATTGCAAGTCATTAGTACATTTCTTAACTGATAACAAGTTTGAAGTAAACTCAGGCATGTAAAAACATCTAGATTCTTTATCAAACAGTTTAAGTTGCCTATACCCCTTATTGGAATTCTATCACCATTAGCTATCATAACATGTCCATGCGCAGTCTCAATATCTCTAATTAGACTAGTGTCACTAATCATATGATGAGATGCACCTGAATCAACTATCAAAGGTTTAGACATGTTACAAGCACTATGAGATAAACCAACATTCCTAGAGTGAGTATAAGTATCAGTGTTATCATGAGTACTAGCAATCTTAGATGCACCAAAAGAATACCCCCGAGGTTACCAAAAGTGTTACCATTGTCCTTGAGCATTTTGATGAGAGCATCCATCTCTGATCGGCGGATGAACTCATGCGCGTTTTGGCGGTTGGTTTGAGCCGTGTAGGTCACCAGGGCTTTGTTCTCACCACCTTCAGTCTCCTGTGCCCGAGTGGATGGCCCGGCTCCACCCCCTCCTTGCTGATCACTCCCTCCATAGCTCACATTCGCCCTTGCATCTCTGTCCTTCATGAACTTGGATGGCTTGAGGTGAGGATGGAGGATCCAGCACTGATGCTTCTTGTGACCTTGTCTCTTACAATGATCACAGTTGCCATTGAACCTCCTTTCCTCAAAGCGATTCACCTTGTTGGCTTGAGGTACCTCAGCTTGGTTAGCCAAGGTAAGCTCCCCCTTTCCTCCAAATAGGCCCAACGATCCTTGCTCCTTTTGAATCTGTGCGCAGACTTCCTCCAAGGTGGGTAGCTTCTCTGCTCGCAAGATGTGTTTCACCAGATCATTGTAACTAGAGTTAAGAGTCAGGAGCAAGCCAAAGACTTTATCTTGTTCCCTTCTCTCATTAAGCTCAGCTGGATAGGTTGTGCTTGGCCTCAACATCTCAAGTTCAGACCACAAAGCTCTAAACTTTCCAAGGTGCTTTGTGAACTCCATGTCTTCTTGAGCTAGACTGTTGATGGCTCGCTTGATCTCAAACACACGAGTAAGGTTTGAGATGTTACCATATACCTTCTGAAGAGTGTCCCACAGGTCCTTTGCCTTCTCACAGTAGCTGTATGCCTCTAGGATAGACGGATCTAGAGAGCTTTGAAGGATAGAAATCACCGTGTTGTCTTCCTGGATCCACTTCACTTCATCACATACGACAACCTCCTTGTCGCCTTCACGAGTAATGAGCTTTGGAGCCTCACCCTCAAGGATGTGGTTCCACAAACCCTTACTCCCCACTGCTGTCTTCACCACACGAGACCATAGGAGATAGTTTCCCTATGCTCCTAGATGCTTCAATATCCCTTTGATCCACACCAATTCATTTGTCAGCTTCAACATGGCTCTATACTCAGCTTCAGCACTTGAACACGAGACCACTTTCTGCTTCTTGCTCTTCCAAGTAACCAGGTTCCCTCCAATGAAGGTGCAATAGCCTGTAGTGGACTTTCTGTCAGCTCGGTCTCCTGCCCAATCTGCATCACAGTAACCCACCACTTCAGTGCTCTCATTGCATCCCATCCATATTCCTTGGCCAGAAGATCCATTTAGGTAACTGAGGATCCGGTCCACCATCCTCCAGTGATGTTCCCTTGGTTCTTGCATGTGTTGGCTCACCTGGTTCACAGTAAGTAGATTAGCTTACTAACCATCCTCCTATAGAGTTTATGATCTTCAATGTATTGGCTGTTCTCAATCTCCCCCTCACGTGGAACTTTATACCCATCCTCCAGTGGCATTTTGGCTGTCTTTCCACCTAGTTTACCTGCATCCTTCAAAAGATCAAGTGTATATTTCCTTTGGGACATGAATAGACCTTCCTTGGCTCTACATATCTCAATACCAAGGAAGTATTTCATCTCCCCTAGGACTTTAATCTCAAACACAGTTTTCAAGTAATCTTTTGTATCTTGTATACCTTCTTTGTCACTTCCAGTTATGATGATATCATCAACATAAACTAGAAGGACAATAATACCTGAGTTTGTGGTGAGAGTGAAGAGGGTGTGGTCTAACTCAGACTTTCTGAAGCCTCACCATTCAGTGTAGTGCTTAGTTTGTTGTACCAAGCTCTAGGCGACTGCTTTAGACCATAAATTGCTTTCTTCAACCTCAACACATTTCCTGGTTTCACAAGACTCTTAAGACCTGGTGGAGGCTTCATGTAGACTTCATCTTCAAGTTCTCCTTGAAGAAAGGCATTCTTGACATCCATTTAAGATTGGTTGCCACTGATAGAACAATCCGAATGGTATGGAGTTTAGCAACTGGTGCAAAGGTGTCAAGATAGTCTTCTCCATATGTTTGAGTGAAACCTCTAGCCACCAATCTAGTCTTCCTCCTTTATATCTTCCCATTTGGCTGGAACTTGATGGTGAATATCCACATACTGGTTACTGCCTTCTTCCCCTTAGGTAGCTCACTCTCATGCCACGTCTCATTCTTGATCATGGCATTAGCTTCATCAGCAACAGAGGCTCGCCATCTTTCATCCTTCATAGCTTCCTCATATGACCGTGGAACTTGGCTTTCATCCAGACTTGATATGAATGCCCAATGTTCTCTTGGAAGCTTGGCAAAAGAACATACCACCTGACTTGGATGAGCTACTACTTGGGCATTATAGTACACTCGAGTGTTTACCCAGTTTGATGGGTCTCTTCTTACCCTCATACTTCTTCTTAGTGGTGGTGCTTCTTCCACTGGTTTCTCATGACCTTCTTGCTCAGGTTCAGGTCCATTGTTATCTTCACTTCCTTCTTCACTTGCTACCTCACCTTGATCATGATCTCCTGAGTGCTCCTCATCTTGGCTTCCATCCTCAGGTTCATTTCCCCCTTCATGATCATGGTGGGTTTAACCTTCAGCTTCATGAGGTTCTTGTTGTCCTCTTTGATCCTAGGTTGTATTGATCCCAAGACCTTCAAGGATGATCCAGAGACTAGCAGCCTTATCAGAAGCGTGGGATAGATCCTTCAAATCATCCCAACTCTTTTCTTCATAGTACCCTCTTGACTCCACAAACTTTACATCTCTGGACACCAGGACTCTCCTCATCTTTGGATCAAAACATCTGTACCCCTTCTGTGTTGTTGAATACCCCAAGAACATGGCTCTTGTACTCTTTGGTTCCAGCTTATTCCTCATCTCCCCAGGTACCAGAACAAAGCAAAGACACCCGAACACCCTTAGATGACTCAAGACTGGCTTCTCTTTATTTAGACCTTCAAATGGAGCTTTGTCATCCAGAACTCTGGTGGGTGTCCTGTTGATCAGATAGCAGGCAGTCATCACAGCATCACTCCAAAACCTTTTGGGAATGTTTGACTGGAACATGATTGACCTAGCCACCTCCATAAGATGCCTGTTCTTCCTTTCAGCAACTCCATTTTGCTGGGGTATGTAAGGACAGCTGGTTTGATGAAGGATCCCATGTTGAGCTAGATGTTGCTTGAATGCCAGGCTTGTGTACTCCCCACCATTATCTGACCTGAAAATCTTAATCTTGGCATGGTAATGGTTAATCACATACGCCTGAAAGTTTCTAAATGCATCAAGAACTCTATCCTTAGTTTGAATAAGTGTTATCTAGGTGTATTTTGATTTTTCATCAATGAAAGTTACAAAATATCTATAATTTTCTCTTGATAAACAAGGAGCAGTCCAAACATCAGAATGCACAAGATCAAAACACTTTTCATAAAGAGTATTAGACTTTGGAAAAACTGCCTTACAATGTTTACCCAAGATACATGCTTCACATTCATTATTCTTATACATGACACCTGGTAACATTAAACTTAGGGCTCTAACATGTGGGTGACATACTCTAGCATGCCACAATGCATCATTATTAAACACAGAAGTAGAACTAAACGAGTATTTAAAATCAGAACGAGGGGCAATGTCTTCAAGCATGTAAAGATCTCCTTTGGTTACTCCCTTTCCGATCAACTTATGGCTCTCAATATCCTGAAAATTCACATCATTAGGACTGAATATGACATTACAATGCAGATCAGTGGTGCATCTCTTAACTGATAACAGATTAGAAGTAAACTCATGCATATAAAAAGCTTTAGACTCCTTATCAAATAGATTTAACTTGCCAATTCCTCTTATTGCTATCCTATCACCATTAGCTATCATTACATGACCACGAGCCGGTTCTATGTCTTTTATCAATTTATCATCACTAATCATATGGTGAGAGGCTCCTGAATCAACTACAAGCGGTTTACTAGTGTTATAAGCATGATAGGAACTAGGCGAGTTCTGTTCTAAATGATCAATGTCTTTAAGCAGTCTAGATGCATCCTTATGAGATTCATTTTCAGCTTTCAAGTTATCAGGGATACTAGACAACCTATAAGCAGAATAGCAATACCCTAGAGGGTTACCAGATACTTTACCATTCTCCTTGAGAGCTTTGATGAGGGCATCAATGTCTGACCTCCTGATCAGCTCATGATCCATGCTCTTCAAGGGAGTGTGTTGAGAAGTCAAGGCCTTTCCTTTCCCTTCACGAGTGGTTGAACCTGCTTCAGCTGAACCACCAGCTTCACTTGCCTCGGTTGAAAGGCGGGCTCTTGCATCACGTTCCTTCATGAACTTTGCTGGCTTGAGGTGGGGGTGGAGTATCCAGCACTGGCTCCTCTTATGACCCGCTTCTTGCAGTGATCACAGTTGCCTCCAAAACTCTTATCTTCACCACCTCTTCTTTCATCAGGCCTGAACATGGCTCTGTTAGCCTGAACTGCCTCGGCTTTATTGGCCAGGGATTGCTCCCCCTTTCCACCAAACAACCCCAAGGACCCTTCCTCCTTCTGGATCTGAGCACACACTTCCTCCAAAGTTGGAAGCTTTGGTGATCTGAGTATGTGCTTAATCAGATCGTTGAAGGCCGGATTCAGAGTCAACATCAAACCAAACACTTGATCTTGTTCACGCCTCTCCATGAGAGTATCTTGATCTGTTGTGTTGGGTCTAAGCATCTCTAGTTCGGACCACAGTGCCCTGAACTTACCCAAGTGTTTGGTAAACTCAACATCTTCTTGAGCAAGAGTGTTTATGGCTCTCTTGAGCTCAAACACTCAGCTCAGATTGGAAGTGTTACCATAAATCTTCTGGAGAGTCTCCCACAGTTCCTTTGTAGTCTCACAGTAGCTGTAAGCTTCCAGGATGGATGAATCTAGAGAACCTTGAATCATGGTTTGCACCATCATGTCATCTTGGATCCACCTCTGTTGAGCAGCTAAAGCAGCCTCCTTTGCACCTTCTTCCTCACTAGCAACTGATTTTGGAGCTTCATCAGTGATATGGCTCCATAAACCCTTGCTCCCAACCGCAGTCTTCACAAGTCGAGACCACAACAGGTAGTTTCCACCACCTTTAAGAGTAACCGGAACAGCTAACATCACCTTGCTTCCTTCCATCTTCTAAACGATTCTCAAGAACCCAGAAAGTTTGAACCTTTGAACTCGAAATGAAGCTGAAGAAAGTAGATCTAAACACCAGGATGTAAGGAACCTGGCTCTGATACCATGAGATTTTTAGAATATAAGAGAGAGAGAACTAGATTAAGAGAGAAAGAGTGAACCGAGAAGAGATTTAGAGAGGAGATTGATTGATGTTCATGATGAACAAGAGAGAAACTCGGAGAGAGTGAAATGTATTGCTTGATTTTTCGACTAGAGAGGAGATACACTTATATAGGAAAAGAAGAGCTTTACAACGGATACAAAAGGTAAGGTAACCAGAGTGGGAACATGGCCGGTCAAGGGAAGAGGAGCGCCTGAGTCAAACTTGTGGCTGTGGGTGCGAGATCCTTTTGGCATCTTTACAAGATGCCTTCTTCTTTCCAGCAAGGGACAGGCTGTCTTGGTCAAGCCTAAACCCTTATCCGCGAGCCATATTCTTACTGAGTAACCCCAATGGTTAACTTCCTTCTTTTACCCACACCATTTAACCTTGCCTTCTTCCTGCCTTGTAACCCAAGTATCCACCATTATTGTACGGACCATGGGTTGTACGGACCAGGTCCATCCGTACAGCTTGACCCGGAATTTGTACAAACCCAAAATGGTTTTTGGTCGAGTTTAAAGTGCTTTAGGTCGAGTGGTCCGTATGGTCGGCCGTACAGTCCGTACACTGGCCCTAATTTTGCACAAACCTTCCTTTGATCCCAAACATCATTCTGAACCTCTTAAACCTTCTCTCTTTATTAACTCAGATCAACATTGATTGTGTGTGAGAAGCAGCAGCCAAGCAACTGACTTATCAATCTTCAGTCCATTGAAGTTTGTGGCGTCCTTCACTCCATCATCATCCACCTCCATCCACTGTTCTCTTGAGTTGGTTATACGACCAAGCAAGGTGAATCCATCCTCCACTTCCTTCCATAGTCCATCCATAAAGATCGGTAAGTTGGTTATACGACCATTTGCTTGTCTTCCATCAACCATCCTATCAAGGCTCTTTGTGTTCCCACATCACTGGGTGAACTTGGTCGAAAGTTACCCGAGGTAAATGTAACTCGACCAAAAGTTACATTTACCATTTACCATCCCGACTCAAGCTTGGTTCGCAGATAAGGAAGACCAAAAGGAAGAGTTGTGGACAGGCTGGCTCATGTGGCTAAGAAAGGAAGATCATCTGGTCAAGATACCTTTCGCATCTCACGTGTGAAGCTTCTCGTCCAAGTATTTGAATTAGGCGCCTAAACGAGCCTTGACTCCACACGCTTAGTCTTCTATCCGTTGTAACCTTATCCCTTTGTTTCCCTAAGCTTTCCTCTATATATTTTAACCCTCATGTCGAGTATTAATCAATAAAGCAACTCATTTCTTTTTCTCTTAGTCTCTCTAGTCTCTCGGTTCATCCAAAATGGGTTCTTAGATCCAAATCTCTCAAAGTCTCTTTCTTTAGTCTCGAATCCTCTCAATCTCTTATTCCTTTCTTATTCTACTCAGATTCTACTCTAGATTTCATGGTATCAGAGCCAGGTTCACTTGAATCTGGGTTCATTTAAGTTCGTTCATACAAAGTTTCATCCTTTTGTTCTCTAAAGTTCAAGTCTCAACCTTTTTGTTCCGGGAATGGAGAATACAAAGACTACAGTCATTCTGGTTACCCTCAAGGGAGGAAACTACCTGCTTTGGTCTCTTGTGGTGAAGACAGCCGTGGGAAGTAAGGGTCTTTGGAGTCACATCCTTGAGAGTAAAGCTCCAAAACTCATTACTCATGAAGGCGACAAAGAGGTGGTGGTTTGTGATTAAGTGAAGTGGATCCAGGAGGACAACCTGGTGATATCCATCCTCAAGAGCTCACTGGATCCGTCAATCTTGGAAGCCTACAGTTACTGTGAGAGATCTAAGGATCTATGGCATACACTCCAAAAGGTGTATGGAAACATCTCAAACCTCACCCGGGTGTTTGAGATCAAGAGAGCTATCAACAACTTAGCCCAAGAAGACATGGAGTTTACCAAACACTTGGGAAAGTTTAGAGCTTTGTGGTCAGAGCTTGAGATGCTGAGGACTAGTACTACTGATCCGGATGAGCTTAATGAGAGACGTGAGAAAGACAAGGTCTTTGGCCTATTGCTTACTCTCAATGCTACCTACAACGATCTCATTAAGCACATCCTTAGATCCAAGAAGCTCCCAACTCTTGAAGATGTTTGCGCACAGATAGAGAAGGAACAAGGGTCTTTGGAGCTCTTTGGAGGGAAGGTGGAGCTCACTCTTGCAAATCAAGCCGAGGTGCCTCAAGCCAACAAAGCTCACAAGTATGAAGATCGGAGGTTCACTAGAACCTATGATGAAAGGAGGTTTGGGGTAAACTGTGATCATTAAAAGAGGCATGGACACAAGAACAGCCAATGCTGGATTCTCCATCCTCACCTCAAGCCGGCCAAGTTCATGAAGGAAAGGGAGGCTCGTGCAAATGTCACCTATGGTACAAGTGATCAAGTTGGGGCAGGAACCTCTTGTTAATATGAGAAGCCAGTGTCCATCTTCTTATGCAAGGGAGTGCCTAAACTATACTTATTCTTGTTTAAATAGGTTTGCCCCTTGATAATTGATGCAAGTTTGTGTGCATTGTTTGAATCAGGTACTTGGAGCTCAAGAGAAGGGTCTGGTCGTGGATTAAACCCTTTGATGATGGCAGGATGTCAGAAGAAAGGGGGAGACAAAGAACCAGCCACATGGAGTGTGACACCCCCGATCTGGTCTAAGTATAAGTTGACTCGACCAGCCGTGCAACAATCAAACAAGAACATGCACAACCGATCACAAGTAACTTAAATCAAACCGAGAAGCCACAGTGTATAGATAAATGATTAACCCAAAGTTCCTAGAATAAATCTAGGTACCGAAGGCCAATCATCTAAGTACACATATCCTATTAGGTACGACTCAAGGCTTTACAACCCGACCGAGTAATACCCAATAGTTGGTTCGTCCGGACAAGGACTAATATCATATGGAACCCGTACGTTAAAAACATTCTTCATAAATTATATATTTATTCATTGAAAAGCATCTTACACAAATGTTATAGATTAACCTCGAGGTTTTCGGAAAACAAGGTTTATACATAAGATATAACAAAACGGCTTTGCAAGGATAATAAAACTATCGCTGGCTAATGCTGTTCCTTCCCGTCCTAAGTAAGGGCTCCCGCCTATTGGTTACCTGCATCACAAATGAGTCATGAGTAACTAGTTTACTCAGTGAGTCTAATCCCACACCCCAACAAATATTAGAAAAATCCCGAGCAGAGAACTCCATTTGAATGCAGAGGAAATATATTCCTTAATTATTATATGTAAGGCCTATCTTTTATCGATGTGAATCCTATCTTAAACATCACCTCCACAATACCCGCCATTCACTCATACTTATAATATATATATGCTAAACCCGGAAAACCACCAAGGCTAACCGAGCCTAGCGGGAAAATAAGTATAACCATTATCTCCATCAGATATTCCAGGATCGAACATCTAATGCTGCATGCAGTTACACGGCCTCCAGGGTGCGACCCCATCATCGTGTCTTTGTGACCTTGATCCATATCGCAGGACCAATCCACGGTAATGCGGGACTTTAGGGAGAGTGAATATGATAAGACTTCACATGATTCATACTTATATACTCAGTAATATACTTATATATTAGTACTTGAGAACAAGTACTAAGGCTCGGGATAAACCTTAAATAATAGAGAATAATATTTCTTAAGTATTTATACTAAGTAGACAATTCACAATTTAGTAATGTTGAAGACATTTACTTATCAATCAACCATAAGAAGTAATTCACTCAAGCAATATTCATTCATAACTCATGAATTATCTATCTAGATCACCTTTGATTATATGAGATTGGCTAAGGAAGACTAAACACGAGCTCAACTAATGACACTCCACGTCACTTCTGATTCAGAACGTCCAAAAGAAAGGATCCGGTTGATCCCACCACTGACCTCGACACTGACCTAAAACAAAGCAGTTCGGTACCCAAGATCATTAATCCAACAGTTCGGTTTGGAAGAGGAAACTTAAATCAGATATTATCATCTCGGTTCAGGGAAAAGCTTAGCAGTTCATATAAACTCAGACTAGATCAGGATATGACAAGTTCAGACTGTAGACAGCTTGGCTCACGCCAGTACTAGACAAGATCGAAACTGTTCGGTTCAAAACAATAATATTCTGGCAGTTTGGTTCACTCTAACAACTTAAATGAGTTCAGTTCAAGCTCGGTTCTACTACTTCTATATCATAACAGATTGGTTCAGACAAGGTTTATTCAGGACAGGGTCAGTTCATTTCGGTTTAACTTCAATCAGACCATAACCACTTAACTAGCAGTTTCCAAAGATTGATTCAAACCGAAACTAACCTAAACTGATCAGTACACCAACTTAAATAAGGGATCCGACCATGAACTTAGCTAAGCAACCCACTGATTTGATCATAACATGGCTAAGGTAGGTAGATGAAGCTTACCCTAATTCACCATGGTTAGATGGTCTTAAACAGTTCTCCTCTCCAAGGTCTACCCGCGGCTGAACTGATCACAAAGAGAGATGAGGGTTTGGTTCATAACAGAAGCTGAACAAGGCCTAGGGTTTAATAAAACTCTCTTACCTTCGGATCCTTCTCACTAAAACAAACTGAGCCAGGTGGTGGAGGAATTTCGTTCAGGTTTCTTCTTGATCTTTCTCTTGGTTCATCTTTCTTTCTCTCTGACTTTTTTACACTGAATTTTCTGTCTAATTTTCTTTCCCCTCTCTCTCTGATTTTTCTTTGTTTCTCTCAGGTTTATGCATGACCAGAATGAGGAAGAAGAGGTTAAAAATATTTAAGAGCTGCTTCTGATGACTAAACTACAGGGACAGCAAGTTGAGCTCTCAGCCAGACACATGGCGAGCTGTTTCATCTTTTCTGTCCAATGAAGTAACCAAGCAGCTGAACTTTTCCTTCCCAAGAAGAAAGCTGCAAGCAGGTAAGCAAGTAGCTTGTGACTTGCACATGACTTACTTATTAACCAAGCAGGCAGGTAGCTTGTGACTTGTCATGTGCCTTTTATGGAGAAAGCAGGCAGGCAAGGTGGTGAGTTACCATGGACTATTTATAAGAAATTATAAGAAGCTGGTCGATAATTTTCAGAAGTTTCTGATAAATATTTTCTCGACCTTTAAATCTCGTCGTACTTCAACTAAACTCATCCAGCTTAAATAAAATTCGACCAACATAATTAATACTTAAGCAGAACTATCAACGGAAGTCCTTCCGACCACATGACAGTCCTGTTGAGACAATAATTCATCGAGTCGATTTTACTTTTGAATCTGGTCAACTAACTCCAAACTGGTCGAGTGGAATTTTTCTCGACCAAAAATTCATTGGTTCGTGAGGGTTATTACATTCTTCCCCCCTCAAAAGAATTCGTCCCCGAATTCTCAAAACTTACAACTGGACACTTTACTGGACATCTGAGGTATCTGAAAAGAGTTCTGGGTAATCAGCTCTAATCTTATCTTCATCCTCCCATGTGACTACATCTTTCTATCGCTTGCCCCAAAATATTTGAACTCTAGAAATCCATCTGCTCTTCAATCTCCTTATACCACGCTCGCCTATCCGCAAAGGACCTTCAGGATAAGTGAGGTTAAATTGCAGATTATCTGTTTGTTGTGGGTTGACCATATTCAGATCCAGAATATGCTTACACAACATCGATACATGGAATACCGGGTGCATAGGCATATCGGGTGGAAGTTCAAGTCCGTAGGCTACTTTTCTAACTCTAGCAGCAATTCTGTATGGACCAATGTATCGGGTTACCAATTTTTCCAACTTTCCCAAACCGATCCTTTCCTTTCTGGCAGCTATTTCCAAGAAGACTAGATTATTCACTGCAAAGATGACTTCTCTTCTAACGCGGTCAGCATACTTCTTCTGACTATCTTGGGCTTTCTACAAATTTTCTTGAATTATCCCTACTTTCTCGGAAGCCTCATCTACTATTTCTGGACAAAGGATTCTTCGTTCACCAACTTCGGTCCAACACACTGGTGTTCTTTCTACAAGGTCGACCATTCAGAGCTTTGTATGGTGACATACTGATACTTAAGTGGCAACAATTTCTAACTCTGATAACCAATTCATTACTGCAACATAACTCTCGTCAACTGCGGCTTACATACTTCTTTTGACAGCCTCGAGTCTCTGAATACCATCCTTTGTTAAATCTTTCTATCTGCCTTTCTCCCATATCAACAACATGCAAATGTGGAACGTTAGGTGATGTGCCATACTGAAGGTAACATCTCTGGTCTGGTCAATGTCAACTTGATTAACCGTGCAACAATCAAACAAGAACATGCACGATCAATCACACTAACATGATCCAAACCAAGGGTCCTACTTTCAAATACACACACTCACCCATTCCAAGGATTATCTTCCTTAAAATCTTTGGTGAATTTCTGCTCATCTGATATTCTTCAAAAACTTCTGAACCACTCAAATCTTTCTGAAGTTTCCCATGTCCAAGTCTGGTTATATTGCTTTCTGATTTCCTTCTTCTGCCTAGCAACTGAGGATTCAACATGATCGTCTATACCAAACTTGATTCACCGAGTACTCCTGTACGACGACTTCGTAATTTCTGTATTGATACATCTTGGTGCTTCCACGATAAATGCTTAAGAGAGAATGGTGTGCAGTCCTTAGAATCTATTCTCAAAGTCCATCTCCTTTCGAAACGGTTACTCGATCATTGAGTAACAAGGTTCCATCATTGACAACTTGATATCCTCTGAAATTACTTTCTTTCACCTCTTCTCAAATCTTCTCTAGGTTCTCGTCTCTCATTTGTGCTTCTCGGATATGAGCAGGTAAACTAACTTGGCTCACTGCTTGTAATCCTAAAGGTTCTCCTTCCTCTCCTTCCAAGGCAGCCCAACTAATAATCTTGAAATCTGCTTCAAGACTCTGAAGTTCCTTTTCAATATCCACCTCAACCTTCCTTCAGCTCAAAGCATCAGCAACAACGTTTGCTTTTCCTGGATGGTATAGGATCTGCTTGTCGTACTCAGTTACAAATTCCATCCATCGCCTTTGCCTTAGTTTCAAATCAGGTTGAGTGAAAAGATACTTAAGGTTTTTATGGTTGGTGAAAACTTCGATCTTCTCTCCATATAGATATAATTGCCAAATACGAAGAGCAAATACTGTTGCGGCCATTACCAGGTCATGCGTTGGGATAGTTTACTTAATGATTTCTTAGTTGTCCTGATGCATAGGCGATTACCTTATCGTCCTACATCAGTATACGACCTAATCCAACATGACATGCCTCTATATAGACGGTGTACAGATGGTTAGGTTTAGGCAAACCTAAGATAAGTACAGACGTCAAAGCTTGCTTCAGTTTATAGAATGCTTCTTTTGTTTCTGAACTCCATTCATAGGTGACACATTTACCGGTAAGACGAGTCAGTGGCTTTGATATGCTTGTGAACCCTTGAACAAAATTCTGATGGTAACTGGCCAATCCAAAGAACTCTGAATCTTGATAACAGAGATTGGACAGAACCATTCGGTAATAGTAGCCCTCTCTTCTGAATCTGCATCAATCCTTGTTCCAACTGACTGACTAAGGGATCCAACTTCCCATTTCCCTATATAAGCATTTAATTGAACGTGCAGCGTCCATCAAACATCCTTGAAACAAAACTGCTCCTTGGGACCTCTTAATCACTCTTCAATTCTAGATATTGATACTTGACCCTAATGGTCACGTCCTTGATTTAACTATAGTCAAACATAACCGCAAACTCTAGTTCTTCGTCTTTACCACTGACATGTGTAAACTCCATGGCAAAGAACTGAATCAAACATAACCTTTCTCCAAACAAATCTCTTATTTGTTACTTTTCTCGATTAGAACCACTTGCCGAGATGTCTAGGCTCTTTCCGCGAATCCAAGTTCAAGATGATTACTGAATATGTTACTTCTAGATGTTGACAATTCTTCTAACTCCTTATACATATCTTCAAATTCCCTGATTACTGGACTTTTCTCTAAACTCTGCTCCTTTTGATGTTCTATGTACACCATGCTCAAGATTATGGAATACTCGTCTTCATCTTTTCCCAAACTGTTTTTAACTCTCCAAGACTGGTATGAGCGATGCTCCAACACTTGGTAGAATACCATTGTAGGCCAACGGTGACTAGTCTTCTCCCAAGAACTTCTTTCTTCTACCACATCCTAACTGAGCTCGAAAACTAGATAGCCAATCTCAGTCTAGATAGAAACATACCGCTCTAATGGAAGTACTAAGGAATGGGGATGGGATACAAAGGCATACCATAATTCTAAATTGCAGCCAGTACTTCCACGAATAAGAACAATAGACTTGAATTCACTAAAGTGAATCCTCCCTAATAAAATGACACTACCCGGGAACTACATCTAAGTGTTGTTCCCGAATCAAACACAATATGGGCGGAAAATTCCGTCCATAGAAAAGGTCTCTTATGACACCTTGATCAAACTTTCACTTAATTATATAATCATTCATAATAATTTTTTTTTAAAAATAAATAAATTAACACAACACACAATCGAATAAGAAACAAACCTGTGATTGGACCTTTCAGGGGTTTTGACGGTCCAAGGAATTCTAAAGTGTAGGCTCTACCCAAATAGCCTAACACTTGGGTCGGAACTAATGGTAGGGAAACGCGATGATGTTCAACAACTGGTACCCTAGGTATAGGTAAAAGGTATCGGGTAACTTCATGGGAAAGGGTAGAATAACATCCTTATTCTTCAGAGGAACGACCAAAGTGGAAATGACGTACGCGATCTAGGACTCCTTACACTTGAAGAATCATGACCCTACTGTCCTGGATGAATCTGAACTCCGATCTGAACCTGATAGCTATTAGACTGTTGAAATGGCGCGAAGAATCTTCCTTGGTAGTAACAGCTCTCTTAACATATGCATCATACTATAGTTTCTCCTCAAAGCACTTAAGAACTATAATCTTTAGTTACTCCAATGGTTTGGGATTAAGTCCCCAAAGAAAGTCCTTATGATCTTTGGCTCAGCCTCCAAACCATAATGGATTAATCAGATTCACTCGTTCTTAACCTTCTGGCAGAAACATCTCCGTATGCTAACTCCATAACTGGTCCCATGCTTGGGGTAGAATATACTCCATCTTGAACTCTTCAAAGAAATCTGTCTAACTTGGACTAACATTCCTTAAATGATGCTTGATGCTTAACAACCAACTCACTGCACCCTTCTTGATGTTGTATGCTTCCATATCCTTCTTGCACTCCTCGAAAAAATGGGCTACGTCTGTAATCTTCCTCCAATGTTGTATATGAAATTTTCCTCAATCCAATGTGTACGTCAAGTGGTTTAGTCATTCCTCGATATCTTGTGGTCCCAACTTCTTTATCTTCTTCACAAACGTCAAGATGTCTGGTTGCAATGGAATGGTGCTGGTGTGTCAATCATCTTGTAATACAGTCGAACTATCTCCGCCACCAACGCTAAGCTTGAAACACTTGTTGAATCAGTCAGGCTTGTACGGCTCCAGTTCTGGTACGTCTGAGTATAAGATGGATAGAATTGAGCAGCTGGAAGAATAAGTGCATCTGAGTGTTCATATGCAGTCGTATCTCTTTGAACCGGATTATTATGAACAACGTCCACTTTGACATCGATAACACATAGATCCATTTATGTGTTCGATGTGTCGACTATGGCTTGTATATCTCTGAGCAAGAAGATAGAAAAATCGGTAAGTGCGCTCCACCCTGTCGAGCTTATCATGGTGCATATGCTATGAAAGTTAAAGATAAGGTGACTACCCATGACTATCTATCCTAAGATGAAGGAACCAGCCAGCATATCCTAGTTATCCTTGCAACTCATTTTGACTCGAAAAACATTTGAAACAAGTCCCATTCAAGCATCGTATAACCATGCTCTGATACCACCTTTGTGACACCCCCGATCTGGTCTAAGTATAAGTTGACTCGACCAGCCGTGCAACAATCAAACAAGAACATGCACAACCGATCACAAGTAACTTAAACCAAACCGAGAAGCCACAATGTATAGATAAATGATTAACCCAAAGTTCGTAGAATAAATCTAGGTACCGAAGGCCAATCATCTAAGTGCACATATCCTATTAGGTACGACTCAAGGCTTTACAACCCGACCGAGTAATACCCAATAGTTGGTTCGTCCGGACAAGGACTAATATCATATGGAACCCGTACGTTAAAAACATTCTTTATAAATTATAAATTTATTCATTGAAAAGCATCTTACACAAATGTTATAGATTAACCTCGAGGTTTTCGAAAACAAGGTTTATACATAAGATATAACAAAACGGCTTTGCAAGGATAATAAAACTATCGCTGGCTAATGATGTTCCTTCCCGTCCTAAGTAAGGGCTCCCGCCTATTGGTTACCTACATCACAAATGAGTCATGAGTAACTAGTTTACTCAGTGAGTCTAATCCCACCCCCCAACAAATATTAGAAATATCCCGAGCAGAGAACTCCATTTGAATGCAGAGGAAATATATTCCTTAATTATTATATGTAAAGCCTATCTTTTATCGATGTGAATCCTATCTTAAACATCACCTCCACAATACCCACCATTCACTCATACTTATAATATATATATGCTAAACCCGGAAAACCACCAAGGCTAACCGAGCCTAGCGGGAAAATAAGTATAACCATTATCTCCATCAGATATTCCAGGATCGAACATCTAATGCTGCATGCAGTTACACGGCCTCCAGGGTGCGACCCCATCATCGTGTCTTTGTGACCTTGATCCATATCGCAGGACCAATCCACGGTAATGCGGGACTTTAGGGAGAGTGAATATGATAAGACTTCACATGATTCATACTTATATACTCAGTAATATACTTATATATTAGTACTTGAGAACAAGTACTAAGGCTCGGGATAAACCTTAAATAATAGAGAATAATATTTCTTAAGTATTTATACTAAGTAGACAATTCACAATTTAGTAATGTTGAAGACATTTACTTATCAATCAACCATAAGAAGTAATTCACTCAAGCAATATTCATTCATAACTCATGAATTATCTATCTAGATCACCTTTGATTATATGAGATTGGCTAAGGAAGACTAAACACGAGCTCAACTAATGACACTCCACGTCACTTCTGATTCAGAACGTCCAAAAGAAAGGATCCGGTTGATCCCACCACTGACCTCGACACTGACCTAAAACAAAGCAGTTCGGTACCCAAGATCATTAATCCAACAGTTCGGTTTGGAAGAGGAAACTTAAATCAGATATTATCATCTCGGTTCAGGGAAAAGCTTAGCAGTTCATATAAACTCAGACTAGATCAGGATATGACAAGTTCAGACTGTAGACAGCTTGGCTCACGCCAGTACTAGACAAGATCGAAACTGTTCGGTTCAAAACAATAATATTCTGGCAGTTTGGTTCACTCTAACAACTTAAATGAGTTCAGTTCAAGCTCGGTTCTACTACTTCTATATCATAACAGATTGGTTCAGACAAGGTTTATTCAGGACAGGGTCAGTTCATTTCGGTTTAACTTCAATCAGACCATAACCACTTAACTAGCAGTTTCCAAAGATTGATTCAAACCGAAACTAACCTAAACTGATCAGTACACCAACTTAAATAAGGGATCCGACCATGAACTTAGCTAAGCAACCCACTGATTTGATCATAACATGGCTAAGGTAGGTAGATGAAGCTTACCCTAATTCACCATGGTTAGATGGTCTTAAACAGTTCTCCTCTCCAAGGTCTACCCGCGGCTGAACTGATCACAAAGAGAGATGAGGGTTTGGTTCATAACAGAAGCTGAACAAGGCCTAGGGTTTAATAAAACTCTCTTACCTTCGGATCCTTCTCACTAAAACAAACTGAGCCAGGTGGTGGAGGAATTTCGTTCAGGTTTCTTCTTGATCTTTCTCTTGGTTCATCTTTCTTTCTCTCTGACTTTTTTACACTGAATTTTCTGTCTAATTTTCTTTCCCCTCTCTCTCTGATTTTTCTTTGTTTCTCTCAGGTTTATGCATGACCAGAATGAGGAAGAAGAGGTTAAAAATATTTAAGAGCTGCTTCTGATGACTAAACTACAGGGACAGCAAGTTGAGCTCTCAGCCAGACACATGGCGAGCTGTTTCATCTTTTCTGTCCAATGAAGTAACCAAGCAGCTGAACTTTTCCTTCCCAAGAAGAAAGCTGCAAGCAGGTAAGCAAGTAGCTTGTGACTTGCACATGACTTACTTATTAACCAAGCAGGCAGGTAGCTTGTGACTTGTCATGTGCCTTTTATGGAGAAAGCAGGCAGGCAAGGTGGTGAGTTACCATGGACTATTTATAAGAAATTATAAGAAGCTGGTCGATAATTTTCGGACAGTTTCTGATAAATATTTTCTCGACCTTTAAATCTCGTCATACTTCAACTAAACTCGTCCAGCTTAAATAAAATTCGACCAACATAATTAATACTTAAGCATAACTATCAACGGAAGTCCTTCCGACCACATGACAGTCCCGTTGAGACAATAATTCATCGAGTCGATTTTACTTTTGAATCTGGTCAACTAACTCCAAACTAGTCGAATGGAATTTTTCTCGACCAAAAATTCATTGGTTCGTGAGGGTTATTACATGGAGAGTTTCAAGCAGTTTTGAGTGTGAAGCAAGGAAGGCATTGGTGCCTACTTGCCATTAAAGTAAGGCCATGATCCAGGGTTTATGAGTCCCTAAACTTGATCATATGACTCATAAACCCACTGGCCAATCCCTAGGCTGAGGGTGGTTTCACTCTTTTTCCCTAAGTATGGTTTTATCCCAAGAGGTTTTCCATACTTAGGTTTTTAATGAGGCAAGTGCTCTCAGTTCCAAGCTTGCCCAAGGATCTCCTATGGTCAAGCTTGAGGGGGAGTGTTAAAATAAGGAAATGAATGACCAGAAGAAGAAGCTGGTTGATGATTTAAAGAGAGTTCATCAAGAGAAGCCAATTTGGTTCTGTCCGTACAGACTTGCTCCACAAGCAAGCATCTTGACGTAACTTACCTTGGAAGGCAAGAAAAGAAGTGGGAAGGCTTAAGGGACGTTGCTAAGCTCCAGAAAACATAGTTTACTCAGTTTGAATTCAAAAGGAAGGATCTGGTTTGAATTAAGCAAAGAAAAGTCACATGGGTGCATAAGGAGTTGTAGCAGACCTGTCACTATCACCATGGAGACCACACCCTGCCTCCTGTCCCTTTTTTCTCTTCCTGGACGAGCCAGACCTTGGCTGTATCCCCTTTGGCCTCTTCTCATTCTCTAAAGAATTATTTGTTTATGTTTTCATGTTTTAGTAATTGTTTAATCATGTGTATTGCCTATTTAAAGGCTTCTCCATCACTTGTAACATTTAACCAGAATCGATAGACAAGTTTCTCTCTCTAATTTCGTGTGCTCTCTCTCCCTTGCTTGTGTCTAAACAATATTCACAATGTAAGGAGTTAAGTATTATGGTTTAGAGGCTGCCTTAGCTCTTTCTCTCTTAAGGCAGCCTAATACTTGTCAAACTCACTCTAAACTCTTCTTTATCTACTTCTTAAACTCTAGATTACTGATTCTAAATCCTCTTCATCTTAGGTACACAAACTCAAAGTGTTGTGTTACTTCAGAAGGATAGATTCAAACTAGAGATTATTTGCCACACATAACCAGTTTGCTGTCTAGGATCTTGGTTATAGTGTAGGCTGTTTAAGAGGATTCAACCACCAGTTGGTTGTCTCTTCCTTTGAATGGTGAGTTCCTGTTGTATGGTTGAAGGGGATTCAGTTACAAGTTAACTGAATACTCTCTTGACATGAGATAAACACTCATGAATTCAAACACCTCTAACCGGGCCAATGAAGCAGAAGGGCGTGAAGTTGGTGAGAGCAAGGCGTTGGTGACCTATACTGCCCATCAGACACGACCCAATGAGCATGAGTTCATCCGCCGATCTGAGATGGATGCCCTCATCAAAATGCTCAAGGATAATGGTAACAATCTTGGTAATATTAGTGGGTACTCATTTGGAGCATATAGGATTGCTAGTACTGCTAAAACTGATAGTGCCTACACTCATTCTAGGATGCTTGGTCAATCTCACACTGCTCATAACATGTCTAAACCTTTGATAGTAGATTCAGGTGCATCTCATCATATGATCAGTGATACTAGTCTTATTAGAGACAATTAACCTGTTCATGGACATGTAATGATTGCTAATGGAGATAGGATACCAATAAGAGGTGTAGGCAAGTTGAAACTGTTTGACAAAGAATCTAAAGCTTTCTATATGCCTGAGTTTACTTCAAACTTACTTTCTGTCAAGAAGTCTACCACTGATATGCATTGCAATATTATCTTTAGTCCTAATGATGTGAAGTTTCAGGATATTGAGAGCAAACGGTTGATTGGGCAAGGAGTAACCAAAGGAGACCTTTATATGCTTGAAGAGCTTAGTTATGTGCCTGATCATAATTTCTCGTTTACTTCTGTTCCTGTTTCTGTTTTAAATAAGAATGCTTTGTGGCATGCTAGACTAGGACATCCTCATGTTAGAGCTTTAAACTTAATGGTTCCAGGTGTTGTGTTTGAGAATAATGATTGTGAAGCTTGTATTTTAGGCAAGCATTGTAAGACTGTTTTTCATAAATCCACAACCATCTATGAACATTGCTTTGATCTGATTCACTCTGATGTTTGGACTGCACCATGTTTGTCTAGGGAGAATCACAAGTATTTTGTAACATTCATAGATGAGAAGTCTAAATACACCTGGATAACCTTGATCCCATCTAAAGATAGGGTGCTTGATGCATTTAGAAATTTTCTGAACTATGTGACTAACCAATTTAATGCCAAGTTGAAAATTTTTAGATCAGATAATGGAGGGGAGTATACTAGCCAAGCCTTCAAGCATCATCTATCTCAACATGGCATACTTCACCAGACAAGTTGCCCCTATACCCCTCAACAGAATGGAGTAGCCGAGAGGAAGAACATGCATCTTATGGAGGTTGCTCGGTCCATGATGTTTCAAGCAAATGTCCCCAAGAGGTTTTGGAGTGATGCAGTGTCTACAACTTGTTATCTCATCAACAGAACACCAACGAGGATCCTGGACAACCAGTCCCCATTTGAAGTCTTGAACAAACATAGACCAACCCTGGATCACCTTCGGGTCTTTGGTTGCCTATGTTTTGTTTTTAGACCGGGAGAGTTGAGAAACAAACTGGAGGCAAAGAGCACTAAGGGGATGTTCATAGGGTACTCACCAACTCAGAAAGGCTATAAGTGCTATGATCCTATAACCAGAAGAGTTCTGGTATCAGGGGAGGTGAAGTTCATTGAAGAAAGGGGGTACTATGAAGAGAAGAACCAGGCATAGTTAAAGGATCTGATGCGCCCCTAGTATGCTTCCTTGGTTGCTGGGAGGATAGATCCTTGCAAGAACGAATCAAAGACTCAAGTTCTTCAAGGTTTGTGGATTGAGTAGTGACACAAGAGGGATGGATGATCTCTTGATATTCCTAGATGATTAGCTCGGATATAACACACCAAGTTAAACACCCTTAAGGCTATGGATATGACACCAGAAAGATACTCAACAACTTCTAGAGAGAGAGAGCAGCCAAGAGAGAAATAAGACTTGATAATAACCGATTGCTTGTGTACAATAGGGTTTGGGGAAACCCTTAAATAAAAGAAACCAGAGAACAAACTCTCTAGGGTTTTGAAAACATTAAAATGGAAAACTATAGTTTAAAATATAACATAAGCTTAAAGATAAATGACTTCTGCTAATCTTGGGCCGAGATAGGGCCTAGGTGATTTGTAAGACAAGTCGTGGCCTCGTTAAAAACCTTCCTCCAGAAAACCTCGTGGGACAAAACCAAAAGCAAGGAAAAGAGCACACACCAAATGTCTTGCCTTAACACTAACTCAACTTGATGTAGAGATAGCTTGAATGGTGATCAAGGCATCTCAGATCAAACCTTGTCCAAGACTTTCTTCTTGTTGTGGATGTGAAGTGAGTAATCCTACAACAGTCTCCTTAAGTTTCTTGACTCTGGAACGAGTCATGGGACCTTCTGGAATGGTTAGAGCATCATCACCAGGCTGCTGGTGCATTGTGGCATCATGTCAATCATCAATACTCTCCTTGTTCTCCTTAGTGATCCGGTCCATGATCACATCAAATCCGGTCCATGATCACATCATCCCCTCCCTCTTGAAAAGGATTTGTCCTCAAATCTGGTTCATCAACAGCAAAAGAGGCCAAGTCAGTGACATTGAAGCTATTTGATACATCATACTTATTGACATGAAGACATTTAACAAGAAGAGATCAAGAGAGGAACATTTGGTCTAAGTAAAGAGAAGTGATCCGTACAAGACTTGTGAAGCAAGTCTGTCCGTACAACTCCTTGGCGCCCAAGCAACCAACTCCAACCTAGCTTAACTTGGAAGACAAGGAGTTTAATTCAAATCGACCAAGAGGGATTCAAACTGGTTTGAATGGTCAAGATACCCGTTGGGAAGCAGAAGCAAGTGGAGGATTTAAATATAGTAAAGATCACATGTTCCATTTAGGGTCTGTGGCTGCTGAGGACCTGTCCCTTTCTCTCGGCCAGACCACCTTTGTTTATTCTTTTCTCTTTTGTCTCCCTGTGTCTATTTATGTATTGCTCCAGACCAATATTAAAATCAAGGAAATAAACTCCTTCTCTCTCTTATTCTCTCTGTCGAGTAACACAAACCCTACTCTCTCTCTTTAACATTTCGAATCAAACTCCCTCTCTCTCACCTGTTCTTCATTATTCTTCACTCTGTTCTTCACTAAACTAACATGGTATCAGAGCCTCAAAGTTCCTAAACCTATATTTTCTTCCGCAAATCTACTCTACTCACTTCACTCTTTCTTTTCATCCGATTAGTTCTTGATTCTCTTGAAGAACATCCTTTTATCCAGTGGATAATAGCCTTGTTCTTGCGAGTTCATCAAGTATTCTTCCTCATTTTTCTTCATCTCTTCACAAGATAAACAAAGTATACTTGTTCATCTCTGTTTCCTGTTTGCTTTAGTATCCAGAAACTATTTTTTCTTTCTCAAAAACTCTTGGATACATCCTTTTACCCACTGGATAATAGCAACTCGAAATGGAGCAAAACAAGGCAGTTGTGATTCCAGTCACTCTAAAAGGAGTGAACTACCTTCTCTGGTCAAGATTGATCAAGAATGCCCTTGGTAGAAGAGGTTTATGGTCCCATATCACTCCAGGTGAGGCGTCAAAACAAACCATTCAAGGAGAAGACGGCAAGGAGCTTGTGGTGGCAGATGAAGGCAAATGGAGTCAAGAGGACTTTATGGTGCTGAACATCATCCAGAGCTCACTTCATGGCCCCATAATGGAGGCCTAATCATACTGTGAAACTACAAAAGAGTTGTGGGATACCCTTCAGAAGGTATATGGAAACATATCCAACCTCAGTAGGGTCTTTGATGTAAAAAAGGCCATCAACTGCTTGAACCAGGAAGATATGGACTTTAACCAACATTTTGGTAAGTTCAGAGCTCTCTGGGCAGAGCTGGAGATGTTGAGGCCAAGTATTGACACAAAGACATAGAAGGGATGATGAGATAAAGAAAGAATTAGCATCTGGTCAAGTTGAAGTATTCAAGTCCGTACAAGCTTGGAAAGCAAGGCATTCCGTACATACTTGCATCTCAAGCTACCAAGGCCTAACCTAACTTACCTTGGAAGACAAGGGAAGTTCAAACTCACCTAGATCAACATCAGAGTGTCAGGGAGCCGTTGGGAGCTTGTCTGAAGCAAGAATAGTATTTAAATGGAAGAGATCACATGTTCCTTTTAGGGTGTGGACCATTTGTGAAGGGTCACTATCCCTCTGCCAGGCCAGAATAGTTTATTATATTCTTCTTGTCTTGTTTTTCTTCATTTAGTCTATTTATATTGTATGCCTTAGACCAGAAATAATCAAGGAAAAGGGTTCCGTCTCTCTCTCTCTCTCTTTTGTACTTTAAATACCTCTCTCTCCCTCTCTCTCTCACGGATTCAACTCTCTCTCTCTCTCTGTTCTTGAACCTTTTCTTCTTTGTTCTTCACTGTTCTTCATTTACTTTCATGGTATCAGAGCATTAAGCTCCTAAACCTTTCATTTTCTTCCGCAAACACTCTCTATTCACTCCACTCTACCTTTCTATCCGATTACTTTCTGTTTATCTTGAAGAACATCCTTTTGTCCAGTGGATATTAGGTTTGTTCTTGCAAGTTTATGGGCGGTTCTTCACCATTTCTCTTGTTTTCTCTTCATATCTTCATCTTCATCATATAAAGAGATATTAGCTTGTTTGTGCTTGTTTTCTATCCCGTCCAGTGTTCAAAATTCAAATTTATACCCAGCTCACTCTATTACCCACTGGACGATAACAAGTCAAAATGGAGCAACACAAGAAAATGGTCTTCCCAGTCACTCTAAAAGGTTTAAACTACCTTCTCTGGTCGAGATTGACCAAGACAGCCCTTAGTGGAAGAGGTCTATGGGAGCATATCCCCTCAGGAGAAGCCCCAAGACAAATCACACAAGGAGAAGATGGCAGGGAGGTTGTAGTGACAGATGAAGCCAAATGGGTTCGAGAAGATCTCATGGTGCTGTCTGCCTTGCAAGGTTCCCTGGATGGTCCCATAATGGAAGCTTACTCCTACTGTGAGACAGAAAAGGAGTTGTCGGACACCTTACAAAAAGTCTATGGAAACACCTCAAACCTCAGCAGAGTCTTTGAAGTGAAGAAGGCAATCAACAACTTGCATCAGGAGGATATGGACTTTACCAAACACTTTGGAATGTTCAGAGCACTATGGGCTGAGCTTGAGATGCTGAGACCAAGCACCACTGATCCAACCATCCTGAATACAAGGCGTAAGGAGGACAAAGTATTTGGGTTACTCCTGACTCTTAATCCCACTTTCAATGATGTTATCAAACATATTTTAAGAGCTAAGGAGCTGCCCAGTCTGGATGATGTGTGTGCTCAACTACAGAAAGAACAAGGTTCTGATAAAGGAGAGCTATTTATGGCCAATAAGGCTGAGAAGATGGAGACTGCTTCAGCAAACGAAGCTTACTATAAGCCAGGAAGGGATAAGCGCATGACTTGTGAGCATTGCAAGAAGCAAGGTCACTCCAAGAACAACTGCTGGATTCTCCATCCCCACCTCAGGCCACCTAAGTTCAACCAGACCAGGGTTCATGAAGCAAGAGCTCGAGACACACAGCCAGCCAATGTCTCCATGCGCATGGGAGAGGATGGAAGAGCCATGGTCTCAACAACACATGCGGTTGGGTCTACCTCTCAGGCCATACCACAACCTCCTAATGATGATGCCTTCATCCGCAAATCAGACATTGAGGCCCTCATAAAGGCTCTCAATGCAAACTCTGGTAACACTAGTATTAATGCTTTAAATTCTATTCACACTGCATCACAAACTACTAGACCTTTGATAATTGACTCAGGAGCTTCTCATCACATGATTAGGATGTTAAACTCATTAGTAATGGCAAACCAGCTCTAGGTAGTGTAGTGATTGCAAATGGTGATAGGATACCCATTGAAGGAATATGAAATCTGAATCTGTTTAATAAAGAATCTCAAGCTTTTTACATGCCTACTTTCACATCTAATTTATTATCTGTTAAAAGAGCCACTAATGATCTTGATTGCAAGGTTATTTTTAGTCCTAATGATGTGTGCTTTCAGGATATTAAGACCAGTAAGATGATGGGAAAAGGTGTGAGCAAGGGAGAGCTGTATTTAATTGAGGAAACCAAGCTTAGATCAGATTCTACTTGTGCTTTTAATTCTGCTTCTGTTTTAGTTAGTGATGTGTTATGGCATGCTAGATTTTGCCACCCTCACTCTCGTGCTTTAGGACTGATGTTACCTAATCTATCTTTTAAAAATGAAACTGTGAGGCTTGTATCCTTGGTAAACACTGCAAATCTGTTTTTCCTAAGTCTTTGACCATCTATGAGAATTGCTTTGATCTAGTCCATTCTGATGTGTGGACAGCACCCTGTGCATCTAGAGAAAATCATAAGTACTTTGTTACTTTCATAGATGAAAAATCAAAGTATACTTGGCTCACACTGATTCCAAGCAAAGATAGAGTTTTAGAAGCATTTATCAACTTCCAAAACTATGTAACTAACCATTTCAATTCCAAGATAAAAATTTTCATGTCTGATAATGGTGGAGAGTATACAAGCCATGCCTTCAAGCACCACTTAGCAAAACATGGGATTATTCATCAAGCAAGCTGCCCATATACACCACAATAAAATGGAGTGGCTGAGAGGAAGAATCGCCACCTTATGGAGGTTGCAAGGAGCATGATATTTCACACCAATGTTCCTAAGAGATTTTGGGGAGATGCTGTAGTGGCAGCATGCTATCTAATCAATAGGATCCCAACCAAAATCCTCCAAGACACTTCCCCATTTCAGGTACTGAATAAAGTAAAACCTCCTATTGATCATTTGCGTGTGTTTGGGTGTGTGTGCTATGTCTTGACACCAGGTGAGCAGAGAAACAAGCTAGATCCCAAGAGTGTTAAGGCAATGTTTCTTGGATATTCTCATACCCAAAAAGGGTACAAGTGCTACTCACCAAAATCAAGAAGAGTAATGGTCTCCAGGGATGTCAAGTTTGTGGAATCAAAAGGGCTACTATGATAAGAAGAGTTGGGAAAACCTTAAAGACCTCTCACATGGATCATCTGATAGGGCAAGCAACCTGAGAACCATTCTGGAAAGTTTACGCATCAGTCAGTCCTCAAGCAATGAGGAACCAAGGAGAACCTCTCCTACTCTAGTGGCTGAGGGAACTAGAGCAGCTGAACCAAGTGTCGAGCCAGTCCATCCTGATCCTGAGGGGGCAGAGAATCTGAATCACAACAACAAAGACAAGAGGATGATTCAGAGACAGAACATGATCAAGATGGACTACATGAATTTGATCAGTCCAGTGAAGATCAAGAACAGGAAGAACATGTAGAAACAGTGGTAGAAGAGCAACAGATTCAACCATTGAGGAGAAGTACCAGAGTGAAGCACCATCCATCCAATTGGAAGAACACCAGAGTATACTTCAACAGCAATGCAGTAGCTTATCCCATACAAGCGACCTGCTCAATGGCATACTATCCTCAAGAACACCAAGCCTTTATAAGTAATCTGGATCAAGAGTACATTCCGAGGTCTTATGAAGAGGCAATTGAGCTGGAGGAATGGAGAGCCTCAGTTGAAGATGATATCAATGCTATGATCAAGAATGATACATGGTATGAAGCTGAGCTTCCCAAAGGCAAGAAAGCAGTGACAAGTCGTCTGATCTTCACCATCAAGTATCTAGCAAATGGAAAACCAGAAAGGAAGAAGACAAGACTTGTGGCAAGGGGCTACACCCAGGTCTATGGAGAAGACTACCTAGACACATTTGCTCCAGTGGCTAAGCTTCACACCATAAGAATTGTTCTTGCTTTGGCAGTCAACTTGGAATGGGGTTTATGGCAAATGGATGTCAAGAACGCCTTTCTTCAAGGGGAATTAGAAGATGAAGTATATATGCGTCCCCCTCCTGGTTTAGAGAGCATGGTAAAACCAGGAAACGTATGGAGGCTGAAGAAGGCTATCTATGGATTAAAACAATCTCCTAGAGCCTGGTATCACAAACTGAGCACAACCTTGAATGGAAGAGGGTTTAGGAAGTCAGAGGCAGACCATACTCTGTTCACACTCTCAGGACAGCAAGGGATTGTGGTTATCCTGGTCTATGTTGATGATATATTCATCACAGGAAATGACAAGGAAGGTATCACCTCAACTAAGTCTTTTCTTAAATCTGCATTTGACATGAAAGATTTAGGTGAGCTAAAGTACTTCCTAGGGATTGAAATATGCCGCTCTAAAGAGGGGCTTTTCTTATCTCAAAGGAAGTACACACTTGATCTTTTGAATGAGGCAGGAAAGCTTGGAGGAAGAGTAGCCAAAACTCCTCTTGAAGAAGGATACAAAGTATTGCGTGAGGGGGAGATGGAAGATGGATTGTTTGAAGATGTCAAGCTCTATAGGAAAATGGTTGGAAAACTAATCTACTTAACCATTACAAGACCAGATGTTTGCTTTGCTGTGAATCAAGTCAGTCAGCATATGCAAGACCCAAAAATTCATCACTGGAATATGGTGGAAAGGATCTTGAGGTATCTAAGGGAATCTCCAGGTCAAGGTGTATGGATGGGATGCAACAGGAGCACAGAAATTATTGGATACTGTGATGCAGATTGGGCTGGTGATAGAGTAGACAGGAGGTCTACAACAGGCTATTGTACTTTCATTGGAGGCAACTTAGTCACTTGGAAGAGCAAGAAGCAAAAGTTTGTATCATGTTCAAATGCTGAGTCGGAGTATAGAGCAATGAGGAAGCTTACAAGTGAGCTCATTTGGATCAGGAACCTGCTTAGAGACTTGGGCATAGAGACTACATCACCAATCACAATGCATTGTGATAATCAGGCAGCTATCCATATAGCCTCAAACTCTGTGTTTCATGAGAGGACAAAGCACATTGAGGTGGATTGTCACAAGGTGAGACAAGCTGTGGAGCAACAGATCATATTACCTTGCTACACAAGGAGTGAAGATCAACTAGCAGATATCTTCACCAAGGGAGCAAGCACCAAAGTTTGTGAGTCCATCCATCCAAGGTTGGGACTCATAGACTTGTCCAGATCATGATCCTCTTAGCCATGAAGCATCTACTCTTTTTCCTTTGTGTGTTTTTATCCCATTGGGTTTTGCACACAAAGGTTTTAATGAGGGATGTCTTCATGGAATCCAAGCTTAACCATACTGTATGGCTAAGCTTGAGGGGGAGTATTGACACAAAGACATAGAAGGGATGATGAGATAAAGAAAGAATTAGCATCTGGTCAAGTTGAAGTATTCAAGTCCGTACAAGCTTGGAAAGCAAAGCATTCCGTACATACTTGCATCTCAAGCTACCAAGGCTCAACCTAACTTACCTTGGAAGACAAGGGAAGTTCAAACTCGCCCAGATCAACATCAGAGAGTCAGGGAGCCGTTGGGAGCTTGTCTGAAGCAAGAATAGTATTTAAATGGAAGAGATCACATGTTCCTTTTAGGGTGTGGACCATTTGTGAAGGGTCACTATCCCTCTGTCAGGCCAGAATAGTTTATTATATTCTTCTTGTCTTGTTTCTCTTCATTTAGTCTATTTAGATTGTATGCCTTAGACCAGAAATAATCAAGGAAAAGGGTTCCTTCTCTCTCTCTCTTTTGTACTCGAAATACCTCTCTCTCCCTCTCTCTCTCACGGATTCAACTCTCTCTCTCTCTGTTCTTGAACCTTTTCTTCTTTGTTCTTCACTATTCTTCATTTACTTTCACCAAGTACTACGGATCCTACCATCCTGAATGAGAGGAGTGAGCAAGACAAGGTGTTTGGTCTACTCCTCACTCTCAATCCAGGTTACAATGACCTCGTCAAACATCTATTGAGGGCAGACAAGTTACCTACCCTTGAGGAGGTATGTGCTCAAATCCAGAAGGAGCAAGGCTCAGTGGGTCTATTTCGTGGAAAAAGGTGACTTGAACATGGCTCACAAGGCTGAAGCCTCAGCTAACAAGGTCTTCTTCAAACCAGAGAACCGGCGAGTTACTTGTGAGCATTGCAAGAAGAGTGATCACATGAAGAACCAGTGCTGGATTCTTCACCCACACCTCAGGCCACCATCAAGATTTAACCAAGCAAGGGCCAGTGAAGCTGTTCAGCAAACCTCTCAGCCTATGCGTCCAAATGGTGAAGGAAGAGTTCTGGTTTCTACCACCTATGCAGTTGGAGCCACATCTCAACCAGCCCCTGATGATGCCTGCATCCGCAAGTCAGACATTGAGGCCCTTATCAAGGCTCTCAATGCAAACTCTGGTAACATCAGTAGAAATGTTTTAAATAAATCATTGAGTGATAAACCATTGATTATTGATTCAGGAGCATCTCATCACATGATTAAGGACTCTAGTCTTATTAGCAACATTGAACCTGCCTTAGGAAGTGTAGTAATTGCTAATGGTGATCGAGTACCTATTAGAGGCATAGGGAACTTGAAATTGTTTGATAAGGATTCTAAGGCATTTTATATGCCCACATTTGCTTCCAACTTGCTTTCAGTTAAAAAGGCTACTACTTATCTCAATTGCAAAGTTATTTTCAGCCCTAATGATGTTCATTTTCAGGATATTGAGACAAGTAAGATGCTTGGGAAAGGTGTGAGCAAGGAAGGGTTGTACTTGCTTGAAGACACCAAACTTAGTTCTGATATTTCTTGTGCTTTTAGTTCTATTCCTGTCTTACCTTCTAATGTATTATGGCATGCTAGATTAGGTCATCCTCATTCTCGTCCTTTAAGCTTAATGTTGTATCCTTGGCAAACATTGCAAGTCTATTTTTACTAAATCAACAACTATCTATGAGCACTGCTTTGATCTAATTCATTCTGATGTGTGGACTGCTCCTTCTGTCTCTAGGGAAAACCACAAGTATTTTGTTACTTTTATAGAAGAGAAATCGAAATACACTTGGCTGACCTTAATTCAATCAAAAGATAGGGTGTTAGAAGCTTTTATGAACTTTCAAAGCTATATAACTAATCACTTCAATGACAAGATTAAAATTTTTAGGTCAGACAATGGTGGGGAGTACACAAGCCATGCTTTCAAAAACCACCTAGCCAAGCATGGAATCATTCATCAGACAAGCTGCCTATACACACCACAACAAAATGGAGTGGCTGAGAGGAAGAATAGACATCTTATGGAAGTGGCCAGAAGCATGATGTTCCACACAAATGTTCCAAAGAGGTTTTGGGGGGATGTTGTGGTGTCAGCATGCTATCTGATCAATAGAACACCCACACGGGTTCTCCATGATGTCTCTCCTTATGAGGTATTGAACAAAACTAGACCATCCATTTATCACTTGCGTGTGTTTGGGTGTATGTGCTTTGTATTGATTCCAGGAGAACAGAGAAACAAACTTGAAGCAAAGAATGTCAAAGCAATGTTTATTGGTTATTCAGCCAACCTGAAAGGATACAAGTGCTATGTACCAGAAACTAGGAGAGTTATGGTCTCAAGGGATGTGAAATTTGTGGAGTCTAGAGGGTACTATGATGAGAAGAGCTGGGATAACTTAAAGGATCTCTCACATGCGCCTTCATACAGAGCAAACAACATGAGGATCATCCTAGAAAGTCTTGGTATTAGTCAGCCTCAGGCCAGGGAGGAAACAAGAGAAGGACCTGCTCAAACTTCTTGAACGGTTGAAAATGAGACCCATCTTGATCCTAAGGGGGGAAACCAACCAGAACCAGAGGAGACAATACATCATGAAGGTTCTGAAATTCATGATCAACATGGTTCAGAAGAAACCCAGGAGCAGCCTCAACCACAAACCCATGAGGATGAAGAAGCTCAGGTACAGCCATTAAGGAGAAGCACAAGAATCAGGCAACCCCCATCTAAGTGGACGAACACAAGGGTATACTACAATGCAAATGCAGTAGCTCATCCCATTCAAGCCACATGCTCTCTGGCTCAATATCCAGCAGAGCATAGAGTCCTCATGAACTACTTGGATCAAGAATACATACCAAGATCCTATGAAGAAGCAATGAAGGATAAGGAATGGAAGGAATCAGTGGGTCATGAAACTCAGGCCATGATAGACAATGATACTTGGTATGAGGCTGAACTCCCAAAAGGAAAGAAGGCAGTAACAAGTAGGTGGATCTTCACCATCAAGTATCTAGCTAATGGTAAACCAGAAAGGAAGAAAACAAGGCTGGTTGCAAGGGGATTCACTCAAACTTATGGAGAAGATTACCTTGATACCTTTGCACCAGTTGCAAAACTTCACACCATCAGAATCATCATTTCTATTGCTACCAACTTGAAATGGGACTTATGGCAAATGGATGTGAAGAATACTTTTCTTCAAGGGGAACTAGAAGATGAAGTCTACATGAGACCTCCTCCTGGTCTAGAGTACCTAGTGAAACCAGGCAATGTCTTGAGACTCAAGAAGGCTATCTATGGGTTAAAGCAATCACCAAGAGCCTGGTATCATAAACTCAGTACCACCCTGAATGGAAAAGGGTTTAGACGATCTGAGGCAGACCATACTCTATTCACTCTCACCAGCCAACAAGGTATAGTAGTCATATTTGTGTATGTTGATGATATCATCATCACAGGGAGTGACAAAGAAGGTATACAAATCACTAAAGCTTATCTAAAATCTGTATTTGAAATCAAGGATTTAGGTGAGCTAAAGTACTTCCTTGGAATTGAAGTATGCCGCTCTAATGAGGGGCTCTTCTTGTCCCAAAGGAAGTACACACTTGATCTTCTGAATGGAGCAGGTATGCTTGGAGAGAAACCAGCCAAGACTCCACTAGAAGATGGCTATAAGATTTTGCGTGAGGGGGAGTATGAAGACACACCATTTGATGATCCAAAGCAATACAGAAGACTAGTGGGTAAGCTTATCTATTTAACCATCACTAGACCTGATATCTGCTTTGCCGTGAACAAGGTGAGCCAGCATATGCAAGTGCCAAAGGTTCATCACTGGAAAATGGTGGAAAGGATACTCAGATATCTCAGTGGAGCTCCTGGACAAGGAGTATGGATGGGCTGTAATTGTGAAATTTATGTTAGAATGAGAGATTTAGAAGTAGTTTACTGCTGGAGAATGAAGAACATGAAGAACAAGAGAGAGAGAGAGAGAGAGAGAGAGAGAGAGAGAGAGAGATTTCGAAATTCAAAGAGAGAGAAGAATATAAATGATTTCCTTGATTAATTCTGAAGACAACATACAATATTTATAACGAAAACAATTAGCTACTTGACAAGAATAATAAGTATAAAATATGCTGGTCTGGACAGGGGTGAAATGACCCTTCACCAACTGTTCTCTCTCTTCAGATGCAGCATGTGACCAGCCTTATTATATTCATTCTTCTTGTTCCAGACCTCCAACGGCTCTCTCTGCCTTCTGATGTTGCCTGAGGCGAGTTTAAACTTGCCTTGTCTTCCAAGGTAAGTTAGGTTGAGTTCTGGTAACTTGAGAGGCAAGTCTGTACGGACAGACTTGTGTTCCAAGGCTGTGCATACCAGTTTCATCTTCAAATGTCCTGAACATCTATTCTTCTTATCTCTTGTCAATGCTTTTATTCTTCATGTCAACACTCCCCCTCAAGCTTGACCATGTTGAACAAGTCAAGCTTGGAAGCCATGAAGCATTCCCTCATTAAAACCTCAGCTAGGTAAAACCACATGGGCGAAAAACCAAGCCAAGGAAAAAGAGTAGAACACTTCATGGAGGAGAGATCAGTCACATGTGAGGTCTATGAGCCCAAGCTTTGGATGAATGAACTCATAGACCTTAGTACTCGCAGCCTTTGTGAAGATATCAGCTAGCTGGTCTTCACTTCTTGTGTAGCAAGGTAAGATGATCTTCTGCTCCACAGCTTGTCTTACCTTGTGACAATCCACCTCAATATGTTTAGTCCTCTCATGAAAGACTGAATTGCTAGCAATGTCTATAGCAGCTTGGTTATCACAATGCATAGTGATTGGTGTTGTGGTCTCAACTCTCAAATCCTTAAGCTGTCCTTTGATCCAGATTAGCTCACTTGTAAGCTTTCTCATGGCTCTATATTCTGCCTCAACACTTGAACATGAAACCACCTTTTGCTTCTTGCTCTTCCAAGTTACCAAGTTGCCTCCAATAAATGTGCAATAACCAGTAGTTGATCTCCTATAAACCCTATCTCCAGCCCAATCAGCATCACAATAGCCTACTATCTCAGTACTCTTGTTGCAACCCATCCAAACTCCTTGCCCTGGTGCTTCTCTCAAGTACCTCAGAATCCTTTCCACCATGTTCCAATGGTGTATCTTAGGAGCTTGCATATGCTGGCTCACTTGATTCACTGCAAAGCACACATCTGGTCTTGTGATAGTTAGATATATGAGTTTTCCCACCATCCTTCTATAGTGCTTCACATCTTCTTATGCCTTATCTTCAATCTCCCCCTCACGCATCACTTTATACCCCTCCTCTAGAGGTGTTTTAGCAGCTCTACCACCAAGATCTCCAGCTTCCTTTAATACATCAAGAGTGTATTTCCTTTGGGACAGAAACAGTCCCTCCTTGGATCTACACATCTCAATCCCTAGAAAATATTTGAGCTCTCCCAAATCCTTGATATCAAATGTAGCCTTGAGGAATGCTTTGGTGGAGCTGATTCCCTCTTTATCACTTCCTGTGATAATGATATCATCCACATAAATGAGGATCACAATGATCCCTTGCTGGCTGGCGAGAGTAAACAAGGTGTGATCTGCCTCAGATTTCACAAACCCTCTTCCATTAAGGGTTGTGCTCAGTTTGTGATACCAGGCTCTTAGAGATTGCTTCAGACCATAGATTGCTTTCCTAAGCCTCAAGACATTGCCTTGTTTAACCATGCCTTCCATACCAGGTGGTGGACGCATGTATACCTCATCTTCTAGCTCTCCTTGTAGGAATGCATTCTTGACATCCATTTGCCAAAGATCCCATTCCAAATTCACAGCAAGAGAGAGAAAAATCCTTATGGTGTGAAGCTTTGCCACTGGTGCAAAGGTTTCAAGATAGTCCTCACCATATACTTCAGTGTAGCCTCTTGCTACCAGCCTGGTCTTCTTCCTCTCAGGTTTCCCATTGGCTAAGTACTTAATTGTGAACAGCAACATGCTTGTTACTGCCTTCTTGCCTTTGGGAAGTTTAGTTTCAAACCAGGTTCCATTCTTCTCCATAGCACCCATCTCATCTCCTACTGAATCTCTCCATTCCTTAATTGCCATAGCCTCTTCATATGACCTTGATATGTAAGCCTCATCAAGGTTAGTGATGAAGGCATGATGATCCATAGGATATTTAGCTAGGGAGCATGTTGCCTGAGTAGGATGGGCAACTACTTGAGAGTTGAAATAAACCCTTGTGTTGATCCAATTAGAAGCAGATTTTCTGAGCCTAGTACTCCTCCTTAGTACTGGTGGTACTACTTCTTCTGGAACAGCTTCTGCATCATCTGAGGATTGACCCTCATTTACCACTGATTCCTCTTGATCTTGTTGCTCAGCTTGGCCATGAATTCTTGCTGAGTTTTCTGGTTGTGTTGGCTCAGCAGTATTATCCCCCACATGGTCAAGGTGAGGAACCACCTGAACCTCAACTTCATCATTGCTGGAACCAGTTTCAGTCTCCACCCTTTTATCAGCTTCTGGTGTAGACCCTTTTGGTTCAGGTTCCATTCTTGCTTCAGGCATACTGACCCCAAGGCTTTCCATCACTCTCCTAAGATTGCTTGCTCTATCAGAAGCTGATTGAGATAGGTTCTCTAGATCCTCCCAACTCTTATCATTGTAGTATCCTCTTGATTCTACAAACTTCACATCTCTAGACACCATGACTCTCCTAGTCTCTGGTTCATAGCATTTGTAACCCTTCTGGTTTGGGGAGTATCCAATGAATATTGCCCTTGTACTTTTTACTTCTAATTTGTTCCTTTGTTCACCTGGTATTAATACAAAACAAAGACACCCAAACACACGCATATGGTCAATAGATGGTCTGGTTTTGTTGAGTACCTCAAATGGTGAGTGATCTTGGAGAACTCTGGTGGGAATTCGATTGATCAAATAACATGCTGTCAAGACTGCATCTCCCCAAAACCTTTTAGGCACACTTGTATGAAACATCATGCTTCTGGCCACCTCCATTAGGTGCCTATTTTTCCTCTCAGCCACCCCATTTTGTTGTGGTGTGTAAGGGCAGCAGGTTTGATGTATCACCCCATGCTGAGCCAAGTATTGCTTGAAAGCTTGACTAGTGTACTCTCCACCATTATCAGACCTGAGGATCTTCAACTTGGCATTGAAATGGGTGAGGACATGGTTATGGAAGTTCTTGAATGCCTCCAGCACCTTGTCTTTTGACAGAATCAGAGTCACCCATGTGTATTTGGACTTCTCATCAATGAAGGTGACAAAATACTTGTGATTCTCGCTGGACATACAAGGCTCTGTCCATACATCAGAGTGAATCAGGTCGAAACACTTCTCATAGATAGTGCTAGACCTTGGAAAGACTGTTCTACAATGCTTCCCCAAGATGCAGGCTTCACAATCATCATTCTGAAAACCACACACGGAAACATCAAGTTCAAAGCTCTAGTGTGAGGATGTCCCAATCTGGAGTGCCATATGATGCTCTCAATCCCATTAGAAGTACTGACTTGGCAGTGAGCAGGAGATGCTCCAGAAACCTTAGTCTTTTCTAGGTGATATAGTTCCTGATGGCTGTACCCTTTTCCAATTACCTGCCCTGTCTTCAGGTCTTGAAATTCAACCTCATCAGGTCTAAAAAGAACTTGACAATTCAGGTCCACGGTTGCCCTTTTAACTGATAGCAAGTTTGATGTAAACTGAGGCATATATAAGGCAGTGGATTCTCTATCAAACAGCCTAAGGTTCCCTATCCCTTCTATCTTAACCTTATCGCCATTTGCTATAAGCACATTCCCTGAGGCAGGTTTGATATTACTAACCAGGTTCCTATCACTAATCATGTGATGGCTAGCTCCTGAATCTATAATGATGGGTTTAGAGTCAGGATAATATTTACCAACCTCCTTGGGTAAGATAAGGGCCTTGGCAGCTTTTATAAAGGAATCAAAGTCTCTTCTGGTCACTGGACTATCAGAATTGGTCGCCCCTGCCATACTCCTCCATGTTCCTCCTTCATTAGAATCACCACAGAGTTCTGAATACATGGTTCTTCCTGTAATTACTTGATGCTCAAACTCTTTGAGCTTAAATGTACTTGATTGGCTTCCTAGGGAACTTGGAAGCTTCCTTTCTTGAATGATATAACTTATCAGACTATTGCAGAGTGAATCCAGGTTTAGGAGAAGACTGAAAACTTTGTCTTGCTGATAGACAGCTTGAAGACTCTCCCATAGATTCCCATAAACATTTTGAAGCTTCTCCCATAAACTCTTGGCGGTTCTGAGGTGATAATGATCCTCCAAGATCTGTTCAGACAGAGAGTTGTGTATAATTCCAAGTGTTTGCTGTTCCTCTTGAACCCACTTGTCTTCATGCTTTAGGAAAGTAGCCTGACTATCCTCTTGAGCCGTCCTCTTTGAAGTTTCAGCCTCCATGATATGGCTGTCCCAAAGTCCATGACTTCCCAAGGTAACTCTGGCCACTCTTGACCATAAAAGACAGTTAGGACCCTCTAGGGTCACTGGAATGAGATTCTCCTTCTTCATTTTCTTGGTGGAAATCATCTTTTCCATTTTTGGCAATTTCTGGAGCTGGAAATGATGAACAGCTGAAGAACAAGATGAACTTTGCCAAAAATAGAAATAAGAAACTCAGAGATTTAGCGGAAGAAAGAAAAGAGAATAAGAAGAATTAGGTCTCAAGAACATAATGCTCTGATACCATGTGAAATTTATGTTAGAATGAGAGATTTAGAAGTAGTTTACTGCTGGAGAATGAAGAACATGAAGAACAAGAGAGAGAGAGAGAGAGAGAGAGAGAGAGAGAGAGAGAGATTTCGAAATTCAAAGAGAGAGAAGGATATAAATGATTTCCTTGATTAGTTCTGAAGACAACATACAATATTTATAAAGAAAACAATTAGCTACTTGACAAGAGAAATAAGTATAAAATATGCTGGTCTGGACAGGGGTGAAAGTGACCCTTCACCAACTGTTCTCTCTCTTCAGATGCAGCATGTGACCAGCCTTATTATATTCATTCTTCTTGTTCCAGACCTCCAACGGCTCTCTCTGCCTTCTGATGTTGCCTGAGGCGAGTTTAAACTTGCCTTGTCTTCCAAGGTAAGTTAGGTTGATTTCTGGTAACTTGAGAGACAAGTCTGTACGGACAGACTTGTGTTCCAAGGCTGTGCATACCAGTTTCATCTTCAAATGTCCTGAACATCTATTCTTCTTATCTCTTGTCAATGCTTTTATTCTTCATGTCAACAGTAATGGCAACACAGAAGTGGTTGGCTATTGTGATGCTGATTGGGCAGGAGATAGGAATGATAGGAAATCAACCACAGGCTATTGCACCCTCATAGGAGGCAATCTGGTCACATGGAAGAGCAAGAAGCAAAAGGTGGTTTCATGCTTAAGTGCTGAAGCAGAGTATAGAGCCATGAGGAAACTAACAAATGAGTTAGTGTGGATCAAAGGACTTCTCAAAGACTTGGGGATAGAGATCACTGCACCAATCACCATGCACTGCGACAACCAAGCTGCTATCCATATAGCTTAAAAACTCAGTATTTCATGAGAGAACTAAACACATTGAGGTGGACTGCCACAAAGTGAGACAAGTGATAACCCAAGGAGTCATTCTGCCTTGCTATACAAGGAGTGAAGATCAGTTAGCCGACATCTTCACCAAAGCTGCTAGTACTAAGGTGTGTGAGTCCATCTATCCCAAGCTTGGACTCATTGATATCACCCAGGCGTGATCCCCTTAGCCACGGAGCTTCTACTCTTTCCTTAGTATGTGTTTATTCCAGTGGGTTTTGCATATTAAGGGTTTAATGAGGGAAGTCTTCATGGTTTCCAAGCTTGATCAAATCTTATGGTCAAGCTTGAGGGGGCGTATTGACATGAAGACATTTAACAAGAAGAGATCAAGAGAGGAACATTTGGTCTAAGTAAAGAGAAGTGATCCGTACAAGACTTGTGAAGCAAGTCTGTCCGTACAACTCCTTGGCGCCCAAGCAACCAACTCTGACCTAGCTTGACTTGGAAGACAAGGAGTTTAATTCAAATCGACTAAGAGGGATTCAAACTGGTTTGAATGGTCAAGATACCAGTTGGGAAGCAGAAGCAAGTGGAGGATTTAAATAAAGTAAAGATCACATGTTCCATTTAGGGTCTGTGGCTGCTGAGGACCTGTCCCTTTCTCTCGGCCAGACCACCTTTGTTTATTATTTTCTCTTTTGTCTCCCTGTGTCTATTTATGTATTGCTCCAGACCAATATTCAGATCAAGGAAATAAACTCCTTCTCTCTCTTATTCTCTCTGTCGAGTAACACAAACCCTACTCTCTCTCTTAACCATTTCGAATCAAACTCCCTCTCTCTCACCTGTTCTTCATTATTCTTCACTCTGTTCTTCACTAAACTAACAGTACTTACCTTGGAGATCAAGTTTATAGGCATTGTCATTGATCTTGTGGATGATCTCGAAAATTTCATTAACCCTTGGCATTAGCTTGGACTTTCTCTCGTTGGGAAACCTATCCTTGTAAGTTTAAGAGAGTTTAAGAGAGAATGAGCTGAAGAACAGCAAGAACATGAAGAACATTTGATGAAAGAGAGAGGAGAGTATTTTCGTGAGAGAAGAGAGAGAGAGAGAGTAAACAAGTAAAGAGGAGGTTTATTTCTCCTTAATAACATTTCTTTCTGCTTACAACATATTTAAAGACAGAGAGGAAAGAGAGAGGAAAACAACAACACACTGGTCCAAAGGCTGTATTCTGACCCAACAACTCTTTTTGCAGCAGATCTGGATTTAAATTCAAACTTTAACCATAGTAGCTGGTTAACTCAACCCCAATGGTCTTCTCAAGCTTCTTGAGGTTAAGTTAGGCGACCTTAGACCTGTGCCTTGCCTTACAATCCAATTTTGTCTTCCAAGTCAAGTTAGGTCTCCTCTTGAATGCCTTGAGTCCTAAGTCTGTACGGAATGCCTTGTTCCACAAGCATCCAAGTTTCTTCTCTTCTTTGTCTATTCTGATCATTGTAACTTCCTCTCTTCTGGTTCTTTATCTCAATACTCCCCCTCAAGCTTGACCATAGGGACTGGTCAAGCTTGGAAGCATGAAGAACCTCCCTCATTAAAACCTTAATGTGTAAAACCCAGTGGGAGAAAAACACATCAAGGAAAGAGTAGAGGTCTCCATGCAAGGAGAGTTAAAGAGAGGTGAGGTGTATGAGTCCCAATTTTGAATGGATGAACTCACAGACCTTGGTGCTGGCTGGCTTGGTGAAGATATCTGCCAACTGATCTTCACTTCTCGTGTAACATGGCAAGATGATTTGTTGCTCCACAGCTTGCCTGACCTTATGGCAATCTACCTCAATGTGTTTAGTCCTTTCATGGAACACACTGTTGGATGCTATGTGAATTGCTGCCTGGTTGTCACAGTGCATGGTGATTGGAGTTGTAGCGTCTATACCCAAGTCCTTTAGGAGATTTCTGATCCAGATCAGCTCACTGGTGAGCTTCCTCATTGCCCTATATTCTGCTTCAGCACTGGAACATGACACAATCTTCTGCTTCTTGCTCTTCCACGTTACCAAGTTACCTCCAATGAAGGTGCAATATCCAGCTGTTGATTTCCTATCAGTTCTGTCTCCTGCCCAATCAGCATCACAGTAACCTACAATCTCTGTGCTTCCATTGCAAGACATCCAAACTCCTTGACCATGCGCCTCTCTCAGGTATCTCATGATCCTTTCCACCATATTCCAATGATGGACCTTAGGCGCCTGCATGTGCTGGCTAACCTGGTTCACAGCAAAGCATATGTCTGGCCTGGTGATGGTTAAGTAGATGAGCTTCCCATCCATCCTTCTATACTGCTTCACATCACCATACTACTTGTCTTCAAACTCCCCCTCTCTAAGTACTTTGTAGCCCTCTTCCAATGGGGTTTTGGCTTGTTTTCCTCCAAGGTTTCCTGCCTCAGTTAAAAGATCAAGTGTGTACTTCCTCTGAGACAAGAAGAGCCCCTCTTTAGAGCGGCATAAGATCTTTTAAGATCTTAGACGAATAAGTAACACGAACAAGACTAGAAAGAGATTTCATGAAAGAAAGACTCGGTTTAGACTACGAACTAAGAAGATTAATGAAAGACTATGAAGAACATTATGAGACTCGAAAGTTTAGAGAGAACTGTATGCTTTATTCATAGAGAGAGTTCAGAATATATAGAGAGGGTTTACAAGGGTTTCGTAAAGCAAGAGAGGTAAGGTATGTGGACAGGAGAAGAGGCGCGTCCCATGGTTCAAACGAGTGGCTATGGTGGCTAGATGCCAATGGCATCTTGACTAGATGCTCCTCACTTTACAGCTTGCACCGGCTGGTAAGCTTGACCAAGCCTTATCCACAAACGGTAATCTTGGCGCCTAAAGCTTCAAGGTTTACCCGATCCAAACCTTTCCTTTCACTCCAAGTTACTCACTCGATCTCCTCATGGTAAGTAATCTCCTCTTTTACCTTTTCACCTTTTTCACCTTAGTAACTTTTTCTGTACGAACAACCCCATTTTTGAACATTGCCAAAACATGGTTTAAACCTCTTTTGGGTCGACCTTGTACGGCCTGTACGGCCTGTACGGCCTGTACGGCCTGTACGGCCTGTACGGCCTGTCGGCCTTGTAAGGACAAGGTCGACCCAAACCCTTCTCTTTTCCTCCTTCTCTCTATTCAACACAAACTTGTTACCTCAACTTAACACTCCCCCTCAAGCTTGACCATATGGAACAAGTCGAGCTTGGAAGGCTATGAGATCTTCCGCATTAAAAAAAACCTCACCAAAGAGAAAACCCTGGTTGGGATAAAACCCTTTGATGAGGGAAAAAGAGTGGAGACCCCATAACAGGGGATTAGCTAAGTTGGTTTAGATCAATGAGTCCCAACCTCACATGGACGGACTCCATTGTCTTTGGTCTTGCTGCCTTTGTAAACACATCTGCCAACTGATCTTCACTTCTTGTATAGCACGGCAAGATCACTCCTAATCCAATCATTTGCCTCACCTTGTGACAATCCACCTCAATGTGCTTGGTTTTTTCACGGAAAACTGAGTTGGAGGCTATATGAATCGCAGCTTGATTATCACAATGCATAGTCATTGGTGTAGACTGATCAACCTCCACATGCTTTAGAATGCCTTTGATCCACACCAGCTCGTTTATGAGTTTAAGCATTGCCCTATAATCAGCTTCGGCACTGGAACAAGAGACCACCTTCTGCTTCTTGCTCTTCCATGTGACTAGGTTCCCACCTATGAAGGTGCAGTATCCAGTGGTCGACTTCCTGTCCATCCTATCTCCTGCCCAATCCGCATCACAATAGCCCACCACTTCAGTGCTTCTGTTGCACCCCATCCATACTCCAAGGTTTGATGATCCGTTGAGATACATCAGGATCCTTTCAACCATATGCCAGTGATGTTCCTTTGGGATTTGCATGTGTTGACTCACCTGGTTCACAGCAAAACAGATATCAGGTCGAGTAATGGTAAGGTAGATTAACTTACCAACAAGCTTTCTATAAAGCTTAGGATCATGGAATGGTCGGTTGTCTTCAATCTCCCCCTCACGAGGAACCTTGTACCCATCCTCCAGTGGCATCCTGGCTGTCTTTCCTCCATGCTTCCATGCATCTTTCAAGAGATGAAGTGTATACTTTCTCTGGGACAGAAACAAACCTTCCTTGGATCTACATATCTCAATACCAAGGAAGTATTTCATCTCTCCCAAGTCTTTAATTTCAAACACAGATTTAAGGAAGTCTTTAGTGGATTGAATACCTGCCTTGTCACTTCCTGTGATGATGATATCATCAACATACACAAAAAGGACAACTATACCTGATGTGGTCGAGAGAGTGAACAAGGTATGATCCAGTTCAGATTTCTTGAACCCTTTTCCATTTAGAGTTGTGCTCAGCTTGTTGTACCAGGCTCTAGGAGATTGTTTGAGACCATAGATTGCCTTCTTAAGCCGAAGAACATTTCCCTTCTTTACTAAGTGTTCCAGGCCTGGTGGAGGATGCATGTAAACCTCATCTTCAAGTTCTCCTTGAAGAAAGGCATTCTTCACATCGATTTGCCAAAGACCCCACTCAAGGTTAACCGCAAGAGACAGTATGATTCTGATAGTGTGAAGTTTTGCAACTGGAGCAAACGTATCCACATAATCTTCTCCATAGGTTTGAGTAAATCCTCTTGCAACCAACCTGGTTTTCTTCCTATCAATCTTCCCATTGGCCAAGTATTTGATGGTAAAGATCCATCTACTGGTCACAGCCTTCTTCCCTCTTGGTAGCTCACTCTCATACCATGTGTCATTCTTAATCATGGCACTTGCTTCAGCACCAACTGACTCCTTCCACTCCTTGTCTTTGACAGCTTCCTCATAAGATCTTGGTATATAGCTCTCGTCCAGACTCACCATAAAGGAACAATGTTCTTCTGGATACTTAGTAAAGGAGCAGACCACTTGGGATGGATGAGCAACAGCTTGGGCATTATAGTAAACCCTAGTGTTAACCCAATCAGATGGTGGTCTTCTTATCCTAGAACTTCTTCTCAGCTGTTGCTGCTGTTCTACTTCCCTTTCCTCCGGTTCTTCCTCCCCTTGATGTTCAGTACTTCTCTGAACTTCTTGAGTATCTCCACATTGATCATGAGAACCTGAACTTCTATCTTACCCTCGAGAGTCAAAGTCTTCTTGTCCCGAATCAAAATCTTCACCACTACCAGATTCTTCACCCTCTTGATCTTCAGTGTTTCCCCCCTCATGATCAAGGTGGGGAGACTGATATGCTTCATTTGTCCCTGTTGGACCACTTCCATTCGGGTTCTTGGTCACTCCAACGCCAAGACCTTCCAAGATAATTCTAAGAGTTGCTGCCTTATCCGAGGTAAGGTCCTTCAACTCTTCTTGATTCTTCTCCTCATAATACCCCCTTTCTTCTATGAACTTGACATCCCTAGACACCAGAACTCTTCTTGCCACCGGATCACAGCACTTGTATCCCTTCTGAGTTGTGGAGTAGCCTATAAACATTGCCTTTGTATTCTTGACTTCTAACTTGTTTCTCATCTCTCCAGGAATCAGTACATAGCAGAGGCACCCAAAGACCCGTAGATAGTCCACTGATGGTTTATACTTGTTGAGAACCTCAAATGGGGCTTGATCACTCAGTACCTTTGTAGGTGTGTGGTTGATGAGATAGCAAGCAGTAGTCACGGCATCACTCCAAAATCTCTTAGGCATATTTGCTTGAAACATTAAGGACCTTGCGACCTCCACGAGATGGCGATTCCTCCTCTCAGCCACTCCATTTTGCTGAGGAGTGTAAGGGCAACTGGTCTGGTGAAGGATCCCATGACGAGCTAAGTGATCCTTGAAGGCATGACTTGTGTACTCTCCTCCAATATCTGATCTAAAAATTTTAAACTTGGCATGATAATGGTTAGTCACATAGGATTGAAAGTTTTAAATGCATCAAGGACTCTATCTTTAGATGGAATGAGTGTTAACCAGGTGAATTTGGATTTTTCATCAATGAATGTCACAAAATACTTATGATTATCCCTAGATATGCAAGGAGCAGTCCAAACATCAGAATGAATTAAATCAAAGCACATCTCATAAACAGTAGATGATATTGGAAAGACATTCTTACAATGCTTGCCTAAAATGCAAGCTTCACACTCATTATTTTCGAAAACAACACCTGGTAACATCAAGTTCAAAGCTCTAACATGAGGATGTCCTAGTCTAGCATGCCACAAAGCATTCTTATTCAAAGACGGACGAACCTGGACAATAGGCGAAGGGACATTTGTTGACCACCAAGAGTCATTTCGACCAGATCAAGAACCAAAGAGTCATTTGACTATTTTTACATGTTTTTCCACAACTTTTTTAGTCCTTTCACATGCCTTTTCACTACTATAAATATGTAATCTCATTTCAGCAATAAACCATTCGATTATCACTTTTGTTTTCAGTAAAACTCTTTGTTCTTTGAAGAACTCTTCTTGTTTTCTTGGTGAGTCATATCCAAGTTAAACAAAACTTGAATCGTTGGTCTTGTGAGTCATATCAAGCAACGGTTAGAGCATCTTCCTTTGGTGGACTTGTGAGTCATATCAAGCACCAACTGAAGTCGGGAATATCGGAGGCCTTCTGCAACCTTCGTGCGACCCTTCAATCCATCAGTTCTCCTTCAGGAGTTCATATCAATCCAATCCGGTCGAGTGATCCTATCTTAGGGAGTATCACCTTACTTCCCACAGCAGTCTTCACCAAACGAGACCACAACAGATAGTTACTCCCCTTTAGAGTAACCGGAACCTTCATGCTAACACTATCCATCTACAACCAGCTTGACTTCAAAAGCTTGGAAATGAGTGGATCTATACCTTAGAACACGGATGAACCCAGAAACGAGAGGAAAGGTTGAGTTTTTGAAGGTAAGAACGTGAAAGACTCAAGCTTTTACACCGCACAAGCTTCAAACTTCACTCTTCTACCCGGATCTTCAAAGAACAGCCTTAGATCTTCAAAAAGCTTCAACCTTGATCTTCTTCAACTCGATGAACACAAACCCAGATTGTGATGAACCTGGCTCTGATACCATAAGATCTTTTAAGATCTTAGACGAATAAGTAACAAGAACATGACTAGAAAGTGATTTGATGAAAGAAAGACTCGGTTTAGACTAAGAACTAAGAAGATTAATGAAAGACTATGAAGAACATTATGAGACTCGAAAGTTTAGAGATATGATTTATTCATCCTCAAGGGGTTCGTTTATATAGAGAGAGAGCTACAAGGGTTTTCAGAAAGTAAAGCAAGGAAAGGTGTGGCTCAGATTAACCAGGGGCGCGCTTATTTGAAAAGGAGGCTTCCTAGCCAAGTAAATGGCATCAGCATCTTTGACAAGATGCTGATCCTTTCCAGCCTTGTGCCAGCCTGTCCACGTGGTGAGCTTCTTCCTTTCCAACGGTTGGATAAGTTTACCTTGCCGCAGAATCACCTTAAGTCACTTTGGTTTCACCCGGAAGGTAAAAACTGGACGAATGCTTTTGGTCGACCTTGTACGGCCTGTACGGCCTGTACGGCCTTGTACGGCCTTGTACGGCCTGTACGGCCTTGTACGGACAAGGTCGACCCAAACCCTTCTTCTCTCTTCTTTCTAATCAACCCCAAGATAGATGCCTCAACTTAACATCAGTAACTAAGTTACCTTAACCAGAAGAAGCTAACCAGACTTGCCTAAACCCTTAGGGACGTTGAGGAACCAGAAGGGAGGCAGAAATCACATGCTGAGTTAAGAATTTGAATCCTTGGGACCATTTAGGTCAGGTCACTATCAAGCCCTGCTGCCCTGGCGAGCTGCTGCACCATTATGTCTTCTTCTGGAGTATTTGTTTATTTTTCTTGTTGTCCTGGTGTGTCTAGATTAAGCTTATTTATATCTTTGTATTGTTACCAAACAAAGCAAGGAAATTGTTCCTCATTAATCTATTCTTTCTGTTCTCTCTCTCTCTCCTTATTCTCTCTCGAAATCTCTCCTCTCTCTCTCTAGTTCTTCCTGTTCTTCATCTCCTTCACTAAACCAGATACTAAATCCACTTATTCTAACATGGTATCAGAGCTAAAACGCTCTTGAAACCTTTCTAAACTTCCGCAAAGCAGTCTACTCTAATCTCTGTTCGAATTTCTTCAAGTCTCACTCTATTACCCAGCGGTTAATAGCAAGAGAAGATGGAGAATACCAAGTTCGTGACCATTCCTGTGACTCTGAAGGGGATGAACTATCTTCTATGGTCCAGATTGGTGAAAACTGCCCTTGGAGGAAGAGGTTTATGGAGCCATGTCTCAACTGGAGAAGCTCCAAAACAGACCATCCAAGGAGAGGATGGAAAGAAGATAGTCGTGGTGGATGAAGGCAAATGGGCTCAAGAGGACTCCATGGTGCTTTCTCTCATCCAAAACTCTCTGGATCCAGCTATTTTGGAAGCTTATTCATACTGGGAAAGCTCCAAAGACTTATGGGAAACTCTCTACAAGGTTTATGGAAACCTTTCCAACCTTACTCGAGTTTTTGAAGTTAAGAGGGCCATTAACTCTCTCAGTCAAGAAGATATGGACTTTACAGCTCATTTTGGCAAGTTTAGGTCTCTTCGGGCTGAGTTGGAGATGCTCAGACCACACACTGTCGACCCAGCAGCTCTTAATGAGAGGCGCGAGCAGGATAAAGTCTTTGGGTTATTCCTCACCCTCAGTCCAACCTACAACGACCTGATTAAACATATCCTAAGAGCTGACAAGTTACCAAACCTGGAAGAAGTCTGTGCCCAGATACAGAAGGAACAAGGATCCCTTGGCCTTTTTGGAGGCAAAGGTGAGCTAGTCATGAGCAATCAAGCTTAAGGACCAGTAGCAAACAATTGGGTTTACAAACATGATGATAGGAAAGTATTGATCTGTGACCACTGCAAGAGGAAAGGCCACATGAAGGATAAGTGCTGGATACTTCATCCTCATTTGAAGCCAAACAAGTTCAAGGATCCAAGGAGCCAATACCAGGATGCTAGAGCCCATTTCTCAAATGATGGAGTGGAACCAGTGACTCCCTCTGGATGCTCCTCAAGGTGCTCTAACCCTATTGCAAGGACCAACCAGGATGAGACCATCAAACGTTCTGACCTGGAGGCCCTCATCAATGAGAGTTTAAGAGAATTAAAGGGAGATTATGCTGGAGATTAGTCAAGAACAGCAAGAATAAAGGAGAGAGAGAGGCATTGCCGTGTGAAGAGAGAGAGAGAGAGCAAACTGAATGGTTTATTGCTTACTTGATTTAGAACATGTTACAAGAGACATTTAAAGAGTTTCAGCAGAGTACAATAAGAATAAACAATTAGAATGAGGACAAGGCTGGTAGATGCACAAACAGCCTTGGTGAAAGTGACAGCTCCTCTTAAGCTCACATGTGACTCTTTGACCTCCAAAGCCCCCAACGGCTCTCTCCTTTGCTCTGGCCGACATCCTCATGTATTTAAATCATTCTTGTACTCTCCTTAGCTTCATGAATCAGCAGATGAGTTTACTTGAGACCCAAGGCCAACTGGTTGTACGGAAATACTTGTTTCTCAAGTAAACTCATAATGGCGCCTAAACTGATTCAAATGCTCCTCTTCTCCTTTCTCTTGATCTTTATTGCTTCATCTCAACACTCCCCCTCAAGCTTGACCATGTGGAACAAGTCAAGCTTGAAAACCATGAAGCATTCCCTCATTAAAACCTTAACTTAGAAAAAACCACATGGGATAAAAACCAAGCCAAGGAAAAAGAGTAGAACACTTCATGGCAAGAGGATCAGTGAGATGGAAGTTCTATGAGTCCAAGCTTGGAATGAATGAACTCACAGACCTTAGTGCTAGCAGCCTTGGTGAAGATATCAGCCAATTGATCTTCACTTCTAGTGTAGCATGGGAGGATGATCTTCTGCTCAAAAGCTTGCCTCACCTTATGACAATCCACTTCTATATGTTTAGTCCTCTCATGAAACACACTGTTTGAAGCTATATGAATTGCTGCTTGATTATCACAGTGCATTGTGATTGGCGTGGTGCTCTCAATGCCCAAGTCTCTCAGCAGGTTTCTGATCCAAATAAGCTCACTGGTGAGCTTCCTCATTGCTCTATACTCAGCCTCAGCACTTGAACATGATACTATCTTCTGCTTCTTGCTTTTCCAAGTGACTAGATTGCCTCCAATGAAGGTGCAGTAGCCTGTTGTGGATCTCCTATCCACTCTATCACCAGCCCAATCAGCATCACAGTAGCCAACAATCTCAGTACTCTTGTTGCATCCCAACCACACTCCTTGGCCTGGTGCTTCTCTTAGATATCTCAAAATTCTCTCTACCATGTTCCAATGGTGTATCTTGGGATGTTGCATATGCTGGCTCACTTGGTTGACTGCAAAACACACGTCTGGTCTTGTAATGGTGAGATAGATGAGTTTCCCAACCATTCTTCTATAATGCTTGACATCTTCATAAGGCTGATCATCAAACTCCCCCTCACGTAGCACTTTGTAGCCATCTTCTAGAGGTGTCTTTGCTGGTTTTCCTCCTAGGGTACCTGCCTCACTCAACAAATCAAGTGTGTACTTCCTTTGGGACAGAAACAGCCCCTCTTTAGATCGACACATCTCAATCCCAAGGAAGTACTTTAACTCACCCAAGTCTTTGATATCAAAAGATGATTTAAGAAAAGCCTTAGTAAGAGAGATACCTTCCTTGTCACTGCCTGTGATGATAATATCATCCACATAGACTATGATCACAACAATTCCTTGCTGGCTAGTTAATGTGAAGAGTGTGTGATCAGCTTCAGACTTCACAAAACCTTTCCCATTCAGAGTGGTGCTAAGCTTGTGATACCAGGCTCTTGGAGATTGTTTCAGCCCATAGATTGCTTTCTTGAGCCTAAGAACATTTCCAGGCTTGACAAGATGTTCTAGACCAGGAGGTGGCCTCATGTAGACTTCATCTTCTAGCTCACCTTGTAGGAATGCATTCTTGACATCCATTTGCCAAAGATCCCATTCCAAGTTCACTGCCAATGAGAGAATGATCCTTATTGTATGCAGCTTGGCCACTGGTGCAAATGTATCCAAGTAGTCCTCTCCATACACTTGTGTATATCCTCTTGCTACAAGTCTAGTCTTCTTCCTCTCTGGTTTCCCATTAGCCAAGTATTTAATGGTGAATATTAGGCGACTTGTGACAGCCTTCTTGCCTTTGGGAAGTTCACTTTCAAACCAAGTGTTGTTTCTGATCATAGCACCAACCTCATCTCCCACTGATTCTTTCCATCCTTCTAGTTTCATAGCTTCTTCATAAGTCTTTGGAATATACTCCTGATCCAATTCTCCAATGAACACTTGATGGTCTTGTGGGTAATGAGCAAAAGAACACACAGCTTGTATTGGATGAGCTACTGCCTTTGCATTGTAGTACATTCTTGTATTGACCCAATTTGATGGTGGGTGTCTGATTCTAGTGCTTCTTCTTAATGGAACAACTTCTAGAGTGGTTTCTGATTCTGTTGGTTCCTCCTCATTATCAGTAGACTGATCTTCTTGAACCACTGAACCCTCTTGCTGCTCCTCTTGCTCATGAGACACTGAACCTGGATTCTCTTACTGTTGCTGCTGTTCAGTTCCATTCCCCCCCTCAGGAACAAGAGGAGAAGCTGTAGCCGCCTCAGTTCCAGTATCCTGACTCAAATCTCCATGATCTGGTGCTGGATGGCTTTGGCTTGAATCTGCTCCAGACACACTCCTCTCCACGGGTATGCTGATGCCTAGACTTTCCATCACTCTTCTAAGGTTGGCCGCCCTATCTGATGCTGATTGAGGTAAGTTCTTGATCTCCTCCCAACTCTGCTCAGTGTGGTAGCCTTTGTTTTCAATGAATTTCACATCTCTAGATATCAAAACCCTCTTGGTTTCTGGTGAATAACACTTGTATCCCTTCTGATGTGGTGAATAACCAATGAACATTGCTCTAGTACTCCTTGGCTCTAGCTTATTTCTTTGTTCTCCTGGAACTAAGACAAAACACAAGCAACCAAATACCCTAAGGTGATCAATGGAGGGTTTTTGTTTGTTCAATACCTCATGTGGTGACTGATCTTGAAGGATTTTGGTGGGAATTTTGTTGATCAGATAGCAAGCTGTCATGACAGCATCTCCCCAAAATCTCTTTGGCACATTTCTATAGAACATCATGCTTCTTGCAACCTCCATTAAATGGCGATTTTTCCTCTCAGCTACACCATTTTGTTGTGGAGTATATGGGCAGCTGGTTTGGTGAATCACTCCATGTTTGGCTAAGTGTTGTTTGAAAGCATTGCTTGTAAATTCCCCTCCATTATCTGATCTAAAAATTTTGATCTTGGCATTGTAATGGTTATTCACATGGTTTTGAAAATTTATAAAAGCTTCTAACACCCTATCTTTTGACTGAAGCAAAGTGATCCAAGTATATTTTGATTTCTCATCTATAAAGGTCACAAAATACTTATGGTGTTCTCTAGAGGCACAAGGAGCAGTCCATACATCAGAGTGTATTAAATCAAAACATTGTTCATAGATTGTAGCAGATTTAGGAAAAACAGTTTTGCAATGCTTTCCTAGAATAGAAGCTTCACAATCAGACTTAAATAAGATACTAGGCAACATGATGTTTAAAGCTCTAGAATGAGGATGACCTAATCTAGCATGCCATAATACATCTTTAGGGAAATCAGAAATGGAATTTAAAGCAACAGATAAATCAGTAGCTAGCTTGGTGTCTTGAAGCAAATACAACTCGCCCCTTGTCACACCCTTGCCAAGCAACTTACTAGTCTCAATATCCTGAAAGAACACCTCATTAGGAGTGAAAGTAACATTGCAATTCAAATCATTTGTGGCTCTTTTAACAGATAGCAAGTTTGAGGTAAAAGTAGGCATATAGAAAGCTTTAGAGTCTTTACTAAACAACCTAAGATCTCCTATTCCTTTAATAGGTACTCTTTCACCATTTGCAACAGTCACATTACCAAGAGCAGGAACAATGTTACTAATCAGTCCTAGATCACTTATCATATGATGACTAGCACCAGAATCTATAACAAGAGGTTTAGACATTTTTAAGCAATTTTCAGACAGTTTTGAGCAAGCTGAAGTATTTAGGGATATACCATCAATATTAGCATTCAAAGAGGTACAAAGAATGTTACCAGAGTTTTCCTTGAGTGCTTTGATGAGTGCATCAAGGTCAGACCTTCTGATGGTGTCATTATGAGCAGAACTCAAGGTTGTATGGTTGCTGGATGCTGAAACCATTCCCTCACTGGTCGTAGCTCTTGGATTGTTGGACCCAGCAGTAGATGACTCTCCCATTCCACCAGAGAAGTGAGCTCTTGCATCATTGAATGGGGTCCTAAACTTCTGTGGCTTGAGGTGAGGATGAAGAATCCAGCACTTGTCCTTTCCATGGCCTTTCTTCTTGCAATGGTCACAGACCCATATCTTCTTGTCTTCTGGCTTGTACGTCCCTTTGTTTGCAACACCTTCTGCTTGATTTCCAAGGATAAGCTCAGTCTTTCCTCCAAATAGACCCACTGACCCTTGTTCTTTTTGTATCTGCGCACAAACTTCTTCAAGGCAAGGTAACTTCTCAGCCCTAAGAATGTGCTTAATCAGGTCATTGTAGCTTGAGTGCAGAGTGAGCAGTTGATACAGGCACGGAAGCTGGGACGATGGTTTGGATGGTGGATGGGTCGATCTTATCGGCAAGGATTGAGATCGGATGGAAGGATGGTGATGATGGCCGACTTGCTATCCCTTTCTGTCCAATCTAACCTGAAAATAAAGGAAGAACAGTGAGTTTATGAATAACAAAAAAATAAGAACTGAAACTAAATGGATAAAGGAATGGAATGAGTGATGGATAAAAGTTTGATGATGGATGGATGGAAGACTATGGTGGATAGATGGTGATTGACTCTCTCAATCCGTGGGTGCTGATTGACTCTCTCAATCTGTGTCTCAAGGCTCTTGAATCTCACAAAGAACCTATGAACCACGAGCTCTATAGTCTCCTAATGCTTCTCACAACTTAGGAACTAAAGAACAACTTTTATGCAAAGAAACTATCTTTGATAAAACTGAATAAACTTCTTATTAACTTGATGATTGAGGGTGATCTTTAAAATGCACGTCTATGAGCTTATATAATGCTCAGAGACAAAGGTCCTAACGTTCTAAAACAATTAGAAAAGGAAACAAATCAAAAACTAAGCAAGAAATTGAAAATCTAGCCGTTGGAGCCTTTTGGGGGATTTTGGCTCCAAGTGAGGAATCTTGGTCTCTCTTGAACCTGGATGGTTTTAAGGGATATGTGAGCTTCCTTGGGATCTTCTTGACTGCTTCTAAGGTGATTATCACGTCCAGAAATAAATGAGAAAAGAGCTGTTGGAACTGGATTGCAAGAATCTCCAAATAAGGCAGTTTTGTGTTAATGAGCATCTTCTTGATCCTATGTTGGTTGGTGCATGGTATGAACTCATAGGACTCTCCTGGATCGTGGATTATGTCTTCTGGATGGTTAAGATGATCTCCTGGCTTCCATAGATAAGTTTGGGTCGAACCAAACTGACCAAGTAAAAGATCTTGGATACTTTCCTTAAATGGTGCTGGTTTGGCCAATGTGGGTAAACCAAGCTTATCTTCTGGTCTAATTGGGATCCGCCTGATCCTGTGTACTCTGGTGCTCCCTAATAAGTTTTGGAGTTTCTCTGAGTGACTTAGAAGGTCTCCTGGTCGCCTTTCTTGAGATTGAATTGATGCAAAACCCGGATCTTCCAAATAAGGCAAGTGTAGGAATGGTTTGGCAGGTTTTGGAGATTGGGCCATAACTTCATATTTCCGTGACCATTTCTCTTCATTCTGGGCTTGTTGCAAATATAAGAGATCCATATTGAATTCCATCAGATGTTTTGAGCCAAAGCACTTCTTTATTGGGCTTGAAACAGCTTCTAAACTCGGGTACTCGCGGATGGACGGGCTGGGTAACCTCCGGTTTGTAAAATTGATATCTTCCTGCTCCGGATAGCTTTTGGTATGATTCCAATTGTGATTGACTCCTTGTTGAGTGTAGTATGCATGAAAATTTGTTTCATGTAAATATTCCTTATTTTTGGTGAGATATGCCATTTTGACTGAACACATATCCTGGCTGGTCCTTTGGCTGGCTGATTGGTGCAACTGGTTGGAATCTGGTTCAGCTACTGGTTGGATGGCCTCATCATACCCTCTCTCTTGAAAAAGTTTTGACCTCGAAACTGGATAACCTGCACCAAGATAGAGCAAGTCAGGTTTCATCCTCCTTTGAGATTCTAGGGTCTTACCTTGGTATTTGATTGGTTTGATCTTTGCTGGCACATCTGGTGGTTCTCCTTTGAGTAGGAACGACATGATTACTCCTCTATTTTGGTAGGGAACTCTGGTGGGTAGTGTTTTATCTTCTGGACCGTCTGGAATCAAGATATTGCTGATGACAACTTCTTGTTCACTTTTGGTATGTAAACACCTTGTGATCTTATGTGGATCATTCATGTGATCCTTTGTCCTTGTTCCTGAAATAAACTCAACACTTTTGGCAGGAAACAAGTGTATTATATCTAGGTTTTAAAAACTTATAATCAAGAAAATTAAAGTTCAGATTTACCCAAATTGTTTTAGCAAGTTGAAGAGTGATTGGCTCTTTGGCAGTATGTGTGCTCTTGATGTTTCTTACATCTTCTTCAAAATTTTGTGGACATGTCAGGTGATGTCCCTGGTTTTCTTGAACCCTCTCAGCATTGTTTGGTCGTCCATCATCTTGCTTTATTCCTGGATCAAAACTCTTTGGCAAAGACAAGTGCATAAATCCAGAATTTGAAAGTTCTAAAGGAACTAGACTATCACTTGTTTTACTTGGTTCCGGTTTCAATTCCAAGGATGTGAGTCTTATTATCTTTCTAGATGGACAATTTACAGCAAAGTGGCCTCTCTTATGACATCTATAACATGTCTGAATTTTAATATTTTTAGAATTAGAGGACTTACTTTGATTTGATGATGCTGGTGGCTTTAGCAAACCTTGTACCATAGCTTCATCTTTAGGTTGGGGTTGTCCTTTCTCAAGAACAACTTCGGCCTTCTTTCTCCCTGGTTGTAAGGTTCCTTTTGGATATGAGAATGTGTCTGGTACCTTTATCAACTGTAGTGAACCTAGCTGTGAACCCTCTTGCTTCTTTACAGTTTTCTTCTCTATAGCCGGTTCTATCTTTTGTGGGCTGTGATGAGCTTGCTTGCTTCCAGCCTTGAAGCTTTGGGTTGATGTGGGAGTGTAGCCTGCGTGAGAAACACTCATAGGGGACTGATATTCCTGCTCTGGATTTTTCTTCACAAACCCTTGAAGCAACCCTGATTTAAAACTCTCCCAAGTATGAGCTGGTTCTTGGTAGTACCATACTGTATACTGCTCTTTGTTCCACCAGTATAGAGCAGGGCCAGTGAGTGACTTAGTGGCATAGGACAGCTTCTCTTCTTCTGGAATGTGGTGACTTTGGAACAAGGTTTCCATTGTGTCCTCCCACTTTAGGTAGTCCTCATCTCTTTGGCCATAACCAGAAAAGTTGATGGAGTATGCTTCAAGCTCAGTAACATTTCTTCCAGCCTCACATAAGGCTTCCTCCTCTTCAGTGAAGTCTTCTTGATAGTCTGACTTCTCTCCATAGGCTTCTTCCAAGTGGTCTACACTGATTTGAGAACCATTTTCGTCTTGGTTTTCATCCTCTTCATCAGAGTAAGGTATCTCACACCATGGTATGTCTCTGGCTTGAGACTCTTCTTCAATTTCTTCTCCACCAGTATCTTCATCATCTTCATAGACTTCTTTGGCTTCAGAAAAATCTTCTTCATGCTTACTGATTTCAGAATCAGTTTCCTCTTGGCATGAGTTGTCCTGGTCAGCTTCATGATCAGCACGTCCTGTTTCATCTTCAGGATATTCATCTCCAGAAAAACCATATTTTACATTGAAACTGATATTGGATTCAGTTTCTTCTTCATACAATCCTTGGTGGCTGGTTTCTTCAATTGAATGATCAGGTGGTTCCGGATCAGGATATGGTTCATCAGGGTCGTCTCCATACTCTGAAATAGAGTAGTCATCATCAGACCATGATCCAACACAGCCATCCTCTTCACTGGACCATGCTTGGTCGGTTTCATCATGGTTGGTCTCTTGGCTTGAGTCATAAGGACTCTCTTCTTCTGAATCTTCTCCCATGGTCTCTCTTCTAAATTCTCTTCGTTTTTCTCCTTGCAGAAACAGAGAACAAGATGTTTAACTCGTGCCTTAACAAAAGAAGGAAAAGGAATAAGCAAGGAAATGGAAACTTGATATTTCTTTGATTTTCTCTCTCTTTTTTTTTGAAAACAATTTTTAACTTCACAAATCTCCTTTTTTTTGAAATGTATTAAGATGCACGAAATATATAAAGGAAAAAAAAATAACTTTTTATTTTGGTTTTTTTTTCAATTTAACAGAAAAGAGAATAAGAATTAAAGACAGATTTTATGCTTATATGCAAATAAACAGATAAGGAAAGTGGATATATGCAACTAAATGCAAACAGGGATGGTCTTTTTTTTGAGTTTTCTAAATGAATCAAACAAGATAATAAGCTATCTTTTTCGTGCCTTTCTCTGGTTTGAACACCAAGAACAAGCAGGAAAAAAATATGAACAGAAAATGCAAATGATGCAGTTTTTATCGGTTTTGGTTTTATAAAATGAAAACTAACAAGGAATAAAATGAGAACAGGGATAGAGATGGATTGATATCACCTGGGTAAGGATCCTTTCGGCTCTGATACCAAATGATACAGGCACGGAAGCTGGGACGATGGTTTGGATGGTGGATGGGTCGATCTTATCGGCAAGGATTGAGATCGGATGGAAGGATGGTGATGATGGCCGACTTGCTATCCCTTTCTGTCCAATCTAACCTGAAAATAAAGGAAGAACAGTGAGTTTATGAATAACAAAAAAATAAGAACTGAAACTAAATGGATAAAGGAATGGAATGAGTGATGGATAAAAGTTTGATGATGGATGGATGGAAGACTATGGTGGATAGATGGTGATTGACTCTCTCAATCCGTGGGTGCTGATTGACTCTCTCAATCTGTGTCTCAAGGCTCTTGAATCTCACAAAGAACCTATGAACCACGAGCTCTATAGTCTCCTAATGCTTCTCACAACTTAGGAACTAAAGAACAACTTTTATGCAAAGAAACTATCTTTGATAAAACTGAATAAACTTCTTATTAACTTGATGATTGAGGGTGATCTTTACAATGCACGTCTATGAGCTTATATAATGCTCAGAGACAAAGGTCCTAACGTTCTAAAACAATTAGAAAAGGAAACAAATCAAAAACTAAGCAAGAAATTGAAAATCTAGCCGTTGGAGCCTTTTGGGGGATTTTGGCTCCAAGTGAGGAATCTTGGTCTCTCTTGAACCTGGATGGTTTTAAGGGATATGTGAGCTTCCTTGGGATCTTCTTGACTGCTTCTAAGGTGATTATCACGTCCAGAAATAAATGAGAAAAGAGCTGTTGGAACTGGATTGCAAGAATCTCCAAATAAGGCAGTTTTGTGTTAATGAGCATCTTCTTGATCCTATGTTGGTTGGTGCATGGTATGAACTCATAGGACTCTCCTGGATCGTGGATTATGTCTTCTGGATGGTTAAGATGATCTCCTGGCTTCCATAGATAAGTTTGGGTCGAACCAAACTGACCAAGTAAAAGATCTTGGATACTTTCCTTAAATGGTGCTGGTTTGGCCAATGTGGGTAAACCAAGCTTATCTTCTGGTCTAATTGGGATCCGCCTGATCATGTGTACTCTGGTGCTCCCTAATAAGTTTTGGAGTTCCTCTGAGTGACTTAGAAGGTCTCCTGGTCGCCTTTCTTGAGATTGAATTGATGCAAAACCCGGATCTTCCAAATAAGGCAAGTGTAGGAATGGTTTGGCAGGTTTTGGAGATTGGGCCATAACTTCATATTTCCGTGACCATTTCTCTTCATTCTGGGCTTGTTGCAAATATAAGAGATCCATATTGAATTCCATCAGATGTTTTGAGCCAAAGCACTTCTTTATTGGGCTTGAAACAGCTTCTAAACTCGGGTACTCGCGGATGGACGGGCTGGGTAACCTCCGGTTTGTAAAATTGATATCTTCCTGCTCCGGATAGCTTTTGGTATGATTCCAATTGTGATTGACTCCTTGTTGAGTGTAGTATGCATGAAAATTTGTTTCATGTAAATATTCCTTATTTTTGGTGAGATATGCCATTTTGACTGAACACATATCCTGGCTGGTCCTTTGGCTGGCTGATTGGTGCAACTGGTTGGTCTCTGGTTCAGCTACTGGTTGGATGGCCTCATCAGCAGTAGAGCAAACACCTTGTCTTGCTCCCTTCTTTCATTCAAAACACTTGCATCAACAGTGGCTGGCCTTAACATCTCTAACTCAGCCCATAATGCACTAAACTTCCCAAAATGCTGAGAGAAATCAGAGTCTTCTTGGTGTAGAGTGTTTATGGCTTTCTTCACTTCATATACCCTACTGAGGTTGGAGATATTACCATAAACCTTCTGTAGGGTTTCCCATAATTCTTTGGAAGTTTCACAATAGGAGTAAGCTTCCAAGATTGGTGTATCAAGGCTGGCTTGAATGATTGACAACACCATGAGATCCTCCTGATCCCATTTGCCTTCCTCAGCCGCCACCACCACTTCTTTACCATCCTCTCCTAGGCTGGTTTCTTTTGAGGGCTTGCCTTCAGCTACATGAGTCCAAAGACCTCTTCCTCCTAAGGCTGTCTTGACAAGCCTTGACCACAAAAGGTAATTGACACCTTTGAGAGTTACTGGAATCACCACCTTGACCTTCTCCATTTCGACCAGAAAAAAAAACAGAACTTTAAAAGAGAAAGTTTATGGTGAAACAAGCTAGAAATCAGAGTAAAAGGGATAGATTTGCGGAAGAACAGAAAAGAGTAAAGAGATTTAGGTTTCAAGAACTTGTATGCTCTGATACCATGAGAGTTTAAGAGAATTAAAGGGAGATTATGCTGGAGATTAGTCAAGAACAGCAAGAATAAAGGAGAGAGAGAGGCATTGCCGTGTGAAGAGAGAGAGAGAGAGCAAACTGAATGGTTTATTGCTTACTTGATTTAGATCATGTTACAAGAGACATTTAAAGAGTTTCAGCAGAGTACAATAAGAATAAACAATTAGAATGAGGACAAGGCTGGTAGATGCACAAACAGCCTTGGTGAAAGTGACAGCTCCTCTTAAGCTCACATGTGACTCTTTGACCTCCAAAGCCCCCAACGGCTCTCTCCTTTGCTCTGGCCGACATCCTCATGTATTTAAATCATTCTTGTACTCTCCTTAGCTTCATGAATCAGCAGATGAGTTTACTTGAGACCCAAGGCCAACTGGTTGTACGGAAATACTTGTTTCTCAAGTAAACTCATAATGGCGCCTAAACTGATTCAAATGCTCCTCTTCTCCTTTCTCTTGATCTTTATTGCTTCATCTCAACAATCAAGGCTTTAAAAGAAAACTCTGGTATCCCTAAAACCCTTGGTATCTCACTTAATGCATCTTATAATGTTGGCACTGCCTTGAATGGAATTGATACTACTAGACCACTAGTAATAGATTCAGGTGCTTCACATCATATGATTAGTGACTCTAACTTGATTACTAATATAAAACCAACTCTAGGCAGTGTCATGATAGCTAATGGTGATAAGGTACCAATAAAAGGTATAGGCGAATTGAAATTGTTTGATAAAGTGTCTAAGGCCTTCTATATGCCAACCTTTGCATCAAACCTCTTGTCTGTTAAAAAGGCCACCACTGATTTGAATTGTCATGTTACATTCACACCTAATGAAGTGTATTTTCAGGATATTGAGACCAGTAAGTTGCTGGGTGAAAGAATGAGAGAATTTGGAGTTTCAGATGAAGAACATTGAGAGAGAAGAAGAGTATTTCGTGAGAGAGAGACAGAGAATAGAGGAAATGAATTCCTTGCTTCATTTAGTTTCTGGTACAAGCCTATTAATAGGCAAAATAAATCATAAACAAATACATAAGTTGACAAAACATATAATAAACAAATCAGGACTGAGGGAAGGCAGAGGCACGCCCAGACTTGTGGAAAGGGACAGGAAGGCAGTTGGTTTTGTCCAGACTTGGTGGAAAGGGACAGGTCCTAAATGGCTGTCTCCTTATCTTGACATGTGACTTTTCTTTCCCTTTTGTTTCCTAACGTCTCTCTGCTCCACCATATCACATGTTCTTATTTAAATAAGTGTCCCTCCTTCTCAAGCTAACCCTTTCCTTGTCTTGGAAGTCAAGTTAGGTCAGATTAGACCTAAACTGTACGGACCAACTTCATTTGATCATTCCAGATACTTCTCTTGCCATACTCTCTTCCTCTTTGTCTTTTATGTCTTCATGTCAACACTCCCCCTCAAGCTTGACCATATGAACTGGTCAAGCTTGGAAACCATGAAGTATTCCCTCATTAAAACCTTAGCTAGGTAAAACCACTTGGGACAAAACCCAAGCCAAGGAAAAAGAGTAGAACACTCCATGGCTAAGAGGATCAGTGTGATGAAAGATCCACAAGTCCAAGTTTAGAATGAATGAACTCGCAGACCTTAGTACTTGCAGCCTTGGTGAAGATGTCAGCCAACTGATCTTCACTTCTAGTGTAACATGGTAGGATGATCTTCTGCTCCACAGCTTGTCTCACCTTGTGACAATCTACTTCAATGTGTTTAGTCCTCTCATGGAAAACTGAGTTGCTTGCAATGTGTATTGCAGCCTGGTTATCACAATGCATAGTGATTGGTGTTGTAGTCTCAATTCCCAATTCTTTAAGCAGCCCCTTAATCCAAATCAACTCGCTTGTAAGCTTTCTCATAGCCCTATACTCTGCCTCAGCACTTGAGCATGAAACCACCTTCTGCTTCTTGCTTTTCCAAGTTACCAGATTGCCTCCAATGAAGGTACAATATCCAGTAGTTGATCTCCTATCAACCCTATCTCCTGACCAATCAGCATCACAATATCCTACTATCTCAATGCTTCCATTGCATCCCATCCACACTCCTTGGCCTGGAGCTTCTCTTAGGTACCTCAGAATCCTTTCAACCATGCTCCAGTGATGAATCTTTGGTGATTTCATATTCTGACTGACTTGGTTCACAACAAAACAGATGTCTGGTCTTGTAATGGTTAGGTAAATGAGTTTTCCAACCATTCTCCTATACATCTTCACATCTTCAAAGGGCTTGTCTTCAAACTCCCCCTCTCGCAGCACTTTGTAGCCATCTTCTAGTGGTGTCTTTGCTATCCTTCCTCCAAGATCACCTGCCTCACTCAATAGATCAAGTGTGTACTTTCTTTGGGATAAGAATAGCCCCTCTTTAGATCAACATATCTCAATCCCAAGAAAGTACTTTAGCTCACCCAGGTCTTTAATGTCAAAAGAAGATTTAACAAAGGCTTTGGTTGAGGTGATACCTTCCTTATCACTCCCTGTGATGATAATGTCATCCACATATATCAGTATGACAACAATGCCTTGTTGACTGGTGATGGTAAAGAGGGTGTGATCAGCTTCAGACTTGATGAAACCTCTTCCATTGAGGGTTGTACTTAGCTTGTGGTACCAGGCTCTTGGTGATTGCTTCAACCCATAGATTGCTTTCTTTAATCTAAGCACATTCCCTGGTTTAACAAGGTGTTCTAGCCCAGGAGGAGGTCTCATATAGACTTCATCTTCTAGTTTATTGACATGAAGACATTAATAAAAGGAAGAGATCAAGAGAGGAGAGGCACTTCTGGTCAAGTGAAAGGAGTTGAACCGTACAAGACTTGCTCCACAAGTCTGTCCGTACAACCTTGGCTCCCAAGCAATCAACTCTGACCTAACTTGGCTTGGAAGACAAGGAAAATAATTCAAATCGACCAAGAGGAGTTCAAACTTGTTTAAACTGGTCAAGGTATCCGTTTGGGCTGCAGAAACAAGTCGGGAATTAAAAATAGTAAAGCTCACATGTTCTTTTTAGGTTCCTGGCCGTTGGGGACCTGTCCCTTTCTCTTGGACAGACCAACTTATTTTACTATTATCTCTTTTGTCTGCCTTTGTCTATTTATGTAACCTATTCAGAACCATTTCAAGTTAAGGAAAAAGAATCCTTCCTATTCTCTTTCTCTCTGTCAAGTTAACCTCTCTCTCTCCCTCTCTCCTAACATTTTCGAATCAAACTCCTCCTCTCTCACCTGTTCTTCCTTGTTCTTCATTCTGTTCTTCAACAAACTTACATGGTATCAGAGCCATTTGGCTCCTAAGCCTAATTTTTCTTCCGCAAAACTACTCTACTCTCTTCACTCTTTCTTTTCATCCGATCAGTTCTTGAGTTTCTTGAAGAACATTCTTTTATCCAGTGGATAATAGCTCTGTTCTTGCAAGTTCATCAATTGTTCTTCCTCACTTCTCACCTTCCTTTCACAATACAAACAAAGTAAACTTGTTCCTTTCTATTCTCTGGTTACTCCAGTATTCAGAAACTCATCTTTTCTTCTCTAAAAACTCTTGGTACATCCTATTACCCACTGGTCCATAGCTTTTCGAAATGGAGCAAAACAAGGCAGTGGTGATTCCAGTCACTCTAAAAGGGGTGAACTACCTTCTCTGGTCAAGATTGATCAAGAATGCCCTTGGTAGAAGAGGTTTATGGTCTCATATCACTCCTGGTGAGGCGCCAAAACAAACCATTCAAGGAGAAGATGGCAAGGAGACTATGGTGGCAGATGAAGGCAAATGGAGTCAAGAGGACTTTATGGTGCTGAATATCATCCAGAGCTCACTTGATGGTCCCATAATGGAGGCCTACTCATACTGTGAAACCGCAAAGGAGTTGTGGGATACCCTTCAGAAGGTATATGGAAACATATCCAACCTCAGTAGGGTCTTTGAAGTAAAGAAGGCTATCAACTGCTTGAACCAGGAAGATATGGACTTTAACCAACACTTTGGTAAGTTCAGAGCTCTCTGGGCAGAACTGGAGATGTTGAGGCCAAGTACTACTGATCCTACCATCCTGAATGAGAGGCGTGAGCAAGACAAGGTGTTTGGTCTACTCCTCACTCTCAATCCAGGCTACAATGACCTCATCAAACATCTGTTAAGGGCAGACAAGTTACCTACCCTTGAGGAGGTATGTGCTCAAATCCAGAAGGAGCAAGGCTCAGTGGGTCTATTTGGTGGAAAAGGTGACTTGAACATGGCTCACAAGGCTGAAGCCTCAGCTAACAAGGTCTTCTTCAAACCAGAGAACCGGCGAGTTACTTGTGAGCATTGCAAGAAGAGTGGTCACATGAAGAACCAGTGCTGGATTCTTCACCCACACCTCAGGCCACCATCAAGATTTAACCAAGCAAGGGCCAGTGAAGCTGTTCAGCAAACCTCTCAGCCTATGCGTCCAAATGGTGAAGGAAGAGCTCTGGTTTCTACCACCTATGCAGTTGGAGCCACATCTCAACCAGCTTCTGATGATGCCTTCATCCGCAAGTCAGACATTGAGGCCCTTATCAAGGCACTCAATGCAAACTCTGGTAACATCAGTAGGAATATCTTAAATAAATCACTGAGTGATAAACCATTGATTATTGATTCAGGAGCATCTCACCACATGATTAGGGACTCTAGTCTTATTAGCAACATTGAACCTGCCTTAGGAAGTGTAGTAATTGCTAATGGTGATAGAGTACCTATTAAAGGCATAGGGAACTTGAAATTGTTTGATAAGGATTCTAAGGCATTTTATATGCCTACATTTGCTTCCAACTTGCTTTCAGTTAAAAAGGCTACTACTGATCTCAATTGCAAAGTTATTTTCAGTCCTAATGATGTTCATTTTCAGGATATTGAGACAAGTAAGATGCTTGGGAAAGGTGTGAGCAAGGAAGGATTGTACTTGCTTGAAGACACCAAACTTAGTTCTGATGCTTCTTGTGCTTTTAGTTCTATTCCTGTCTTAGCTTCTAATGTATTATGGCATGCTAGATTAGGTCATCCTCATTCTCGTGCTTTAAGCTTAATGTTGCCTAATCTTTCCTTTAAAACTGATAGCTGTGAAGCTTGTATCCTTGGCAAACATTGCAAGTCTGTTTTTACTAAATCAACAACTATCTATGATCACTGCTTTGATTTAGTTCATTCTGATGTGTGGACTGCACCTTGTGTCTCTAGGGAAAACCACAAGTATTTTGCCACTTTTATAGATGAGATATCAAAATACACTTGGCTGACCTTAATTCAATCAAAAGATAGGGTGTTAGAAGTTTTTATGAACTTTCAAAGGTATATAACTAATCACTTCAATGCCAAGATTAAAATTTTTAGGTCAGACAATGGTGGGGAGTACACAAGTCATGCTTTCAAAAGCCACCTAGCCAAACATGGAATCATTCATCAGACAAGCTGCCCATACACACCACAACAAAATGGAGTGGCTGAGAGGAAGAATAGACATCTAATGGAAGTGGCCAGAAGCATGATGTTCCACACAAACGTTCCAAAGAGGTTTTGGGGGGATGCTGTGGTGTCAGCATGCTATCTGATCAACAGAACACCCACAAGGGTCCTCCATGATGTCTCTCCTTATGAGGTATTGAACAAAACTAGACCATCCATTGATCACTTACGTGTGTTTGGGTGTATGTGCTTTGTCTTGATTCCAGGAGAACAGAGAAACAAACTTGAAGCAAAGAGTATCAAAGCAATGTTTATTGGTTATTCAGCTAACCAGAAAGGATACAAGTGCTATGTACCAGAAACTAGGAGAGTTATGGTCTCAAGGGATGTGAAATTTGTGGAGTCTAAAGGGTATTATGATGAGAAGAGCTGGGATAACTTGAAGGATCTCTCACATGCGCCTTCAGACAGAGCAAACAACCTGAGGATCATCCTAGAATGTCTTGGTATTAGTCAACCTCAGACAAGGGAGGAAACAAGAGAAGGACCTGCTCAAACTGCTGGAACGGTTGAAAATGAGACCCATCTTGATCATGAGGGGGATACCAACCAGAACCAGAGGAGACAATACATCATGAAGGTTCTGAAATTCATGATCAACATGGTTCAGAAGAAACCCAGGAGCAGCCTCAACCACAAACCCATGAAGATGAAGAAGCTGAAGAAGATCAGGTGCAGCCATTAAGAAGAAGCACAAGAATCAGGCAACCCTCATCTAACTGGACGAACACAAGGGTGTACTACAATGCAAACGCAGTAGCTCATCCTATTCAAGCCACATGCTCTCTAGCTCAATATCCAGAAGAGCATCGAGTCCTCATGAGCAACTTGGATCAAGAATACATACCAAGATCTTATGAAGAAGCAATGGAGGATAAGGAGTGGAAGGAATCAGTAGGTCATGAAACTCAGGCAATGATAGACAATGATACTTGGTATGAGGCTGAACTTCCAAAGGGGAAGAAGGCAGTAACAAGTAGATGGATCTTCACCATCAAGTACCTAGCCAACGGTAAACCAGAAAGGAAGAAGACAAGGCTGGTTGCAAGGGGATTCACTCAAACTTATGGAGAGGATTACCTTGATACCTTTGCACCAGTAGCAAAACTTCACACCATCAGAATCATCCTTTCTCTTGCTACCAACCTGAAGTGGGACTTATGGCAAATGGATGTGAAGAATGCTTTTCTTCAAGGGGAACTAGAAGATGAAGTCTACATGAGACCCCCTCCTGGTCTAGAGCACCTAGTCAAACCAGGCAATGTGTTGAGGCTCAAGAAGGCTATCTATGGGTTAAAGCAATCACCAAGAGCCTGGTATCATAAACTCAGTACCACCCTGAATGGAAAAGGGTTTAGACGATCAGAGGCAGATCATACTCTATTCACTCTCACCAGCCAACAAGGTATAGTAGTCATCCTTGTGTATGTTGATGATATCATCATCACAGGGAGTGACAAAGAAGGTATACAAACCACAAAAGCTTACTTAAAATCTGTATTTGAGATCAAGGATTTAGGTGAGCTAAAGTACTTCCTTGGAATTGAAGTATGCCGCTCTAATGAGGGGCTCTTCTTGTCCCAAAGGAAGTACACACTTGACCTTTTGAATGAAGCAGGTATGCTTGGAGAGAAACCAGCTAAGACTCCTCTAGAAGATGGCTACAAGACTTTACGTGAGGGGGAGTATGAAGAGACACCATTTGATGATCCAAAGCAATACAGAAGACTAGTGGGTAAACTAATCTATTTAACAATTACTAGACCTGATATTTGCTTTGCTGTGAACCAGGTGAGCCAGCATATGCAAGTGCCAAAGGTTCATCACTGGAAAATGGTGGAAAGGATACTCAGATACCTTAGTGGAGCTCCTGGACAAGGAGTATGGATGGGCTGTAATGGCAACACAGAAGTGGTTGGCTATTGTGATGCTGATTGGGCAGGAGATAGGAATGATAGGAAGTCAACCACAGGCTACTGCACCTTCATAGGAGGCAATCTGGTCACATGGAAAAGCAAGAAACAAAAGGTGGTTTCATGTTCAAGTGCTGAAGCAGAGTATAGAGCCATGAGGAAGCTGACAAACGAGTTGGTGTGGATCAAAGGACTTCTCAAAGACCTGGGGATAGAGATCACTGTTCCAATCACCATGCATTGTGACAACCAGGCTGCTATACATATAGCCTCAAATTCAGTGTTTCATGAGAGGACTAAACACATTGAAGTGGACTGCCATAAAGTGAGACAAGTGATAATCCAAGGGGTCATCTTGCCTTGCTATACAAGGAGTGAAGATCAGTTGGCCGACATCTTCACTAAAGCTGCAAGTACTAAGGTGTGTGAGTCCATCTATCCCAAGCTTGGACTCATTGACATTACCCAGGCGTGATCCTCTTAGCCATGGAGCTTCTACTCTTTCCTTAGTATGTTTTTATCCCAATGGGTTTTGCATACTAAGGTTTTAATGAGGGAAGTCTTCATGGTTTCCAAGCTTGACTAAACATTATGGTCAAGCTTGAGGGGGAGTATTGACATGAAGACATTAATAAAAGGAAGAGATCAAGAGAGGAGAGGCACTTCTGGTCAAGTGAAAGGAGTTGAACCGTACAAGACTTGCTCCACAAGTCTGTCCGTACAACCTTGGCTCCCAAGCAATCAACTCTGACCTAACTTGGCTTGGAAGACAAGGAAAATAATTCAAATCGACCAAGAGGAGTTCAAACTTGTTTAAACTGGTCAAGGTATCCGTTTGGGCTGCAGAAACAAGTCGGGAATTAAAAATAGTAAAGCTCACATGTTCTTTTTAGGTTCCTGGCCGTTGGGGACCTGTCCCTTTCTCTTGGACAGACCAACTTATTTTACTATTATCTCTTTTGTCTGCCTTTGTCTATTTATGTAACCTATTCAGAACCATTTCAAGTTAAGGAAAAAGAATCCTTCCTATTCTCTTTCTCTCTGTCAAGTTAACCTCTCTCTCTCCCTCTCTCCTAACATTTTCGAATCAAACTCCTCCTCTCTCACCTGTTCTTCCTTGTTCTTCATTCTGTTCTTCAACAAACTTACATAGTTCACCTTGTAGGAAAGCATTCTTGACATCCATTGGCCATAAATCCCATTCCAAGTTGACTGCCAGTGAGAGAACAATCCTTATGGTGTGGAGTTTGGCTACTGGTGCAAATGTGTCTTGGTAATCTTCTCCATAAACCTGAGTATATCCCCTTGCAACCAGCCTTGTCTTTTTCCTTTCTGGTTTTCCATTTGCTAAGTACTTGATGGTAAAGAGTAGACGCCTTGTCACAGCTTTCTTGCCTTTGGGAAGCTCAGTCTCATACCATGTATCATTCTTGATCATAGCATTGATCTCATCTCCAACTGAGTCTCTCCATCCATCAAGTTCCATTGCCTCTTCATAAGATCTAGGAATGTACTCTTGATCTATGCTGGTGATAAAGGCTTGATTTGCTGTGGGGTAGTGAGCCAGAGAGCAGACTGCTTGAATAGGATGAGCTACTGCCTGGCTATTGAAGTAAACCCTTGTGTTGATCCAGTTGGAAGGGTGGTTTCTCAGCCTTTTACTTCTCCTAAGCTGCTGAACCTCTTCCTTCTGCTCTCCTTCATCATAGCCAGCTTCATTTTGTTGGTTTTCATCCTGATCATGAACCTCATGCTCGATTCTTCTTGACCAGTGTGAGAATCCTCTTGATTCTCTTGATCTCCCCCTTCAGGATTAGGATGAATAGCTTCTTCAGTTTCATTAACTCCATGAGGACCAGCTTCTGAAACTTGTCTAGGTTCTGGTTCTGATGATCTTTCCTCTTGAGGCATACTAATGCCTAAATTCTCCAAGATACGCCTGAGGTTGTCTGCCCTATCTGAGGCTCCTTGAGATAGATCCTTGAGATTGTCCCAACTCTTCTCTTCATAATAACCTCTGGATTCAACAAACTTGACATCCCTGGAGACTAATACCCTTCTGGTTTCTGGAGCATAGCATTTGTACCCCTTTTGAGTAGTTGAGTAGCTAGGAATATAGCTTTAATACTTCTAGCTTCAAGCTTGTTTCTATGTTCTCCTGGCTGCAAAACATAGCACAAGCACCCAAATACACGCAAGTGGTTAATAGAGGGTTTTCTTTTGTTCATTACCTCATATGGTGTGAGATCATCTAGAACTCTTGTGGGGGTCCTATTGATCAGATAGCAAGCTGTCATCACAGCATCACTCCAGAAACGCTTTGGTACATTTCTGTAGAACATCATGGACCTTGCCACCTCCATTAAATGTCTATTCTTCCTCTCAGCTACACCATTTTGTTGTGGTGTATATGGGCAGCTGGTTTGATGAATGATTCCATGTTTGGCTAGGTGTGCTTTGAATGCAAGGCTTGTGTATTCTCCTCCATTATCTGACCTGAACACTTTGATCTTAACATTGAAGTGATTAGTTATGTAGTTTTCGAAATTAATAAAAGCTTCTAGCACCCTATCTTTTGATTGAATCATAGTTAACCAAGTATACTTAGATTTTTGATCTATAAATGTAACGAAGTATCTATGATTCTCCCTAGAGGTGCATGGAGCAGTCCAAACATCAGAATGAATAAGATCAAAGCAGTTTTCATAAATAGTAGATGACTTAGGAAACACACTCTTGCAATGCTTGCCAAGAATACAAGCCTCACAGCCATCTTTTTTAAAGGAAACATCAGGCAGTAACAGGTTCAGTGCACGAGAATGGGGATGGCCTAACGTAGCATGCCATAATACATCATTATCTAAAGCAGGAATTGAACTAAAAGCATAAGGTAAAGTTGAACAGGTCCTGGTGTCTTCAAGTAGGTACAAGTCCTCCTTTGTAACACCTTTTCCAATCAACTTAAGAGTCTCAATATCCTGAAACACAACATCATTAGGACTGAAAATAACCTTGCAGTTAAAATCAGTAGCAGCTTTCTTGACAGATAATAAATTAGATGCAAAAGTTGGCATGTAAAATGCTTTTGTGTCTTTATCAAACAATCTCAGAGTTCCTACACCTTTTATTGGAATTTTATCCCCATTAGCAATCATGACATTACCTAAGGCAGGCTCTACATTGCTAATCAACCTAGCATCACTGATCATATGGTGAGAAGCACCCGAGTCTATGACTAATGGCTTAAAACTAGCAGATGCATTAGGCAGTCTATATGAAGTATTTAAAGAGGTACCAAGTGTGTTACCAGAGTTCTCCTTGAGGGCTTTGATGAGAGCATCAAGGTCTGACCTCTTGATAGTCTCATCTTGGTTAGTCCTCACAGTAGAACAGCCACTGAAAGCCAAGGTCTTCCCTTCACCAGTTACATTGGAGCTCAATGGACAAGGAGTAGATGGTTTACCCATTTCACCAGAGAAGTGAGATTTTGCATCCATGAATGGTGTCCTGAACTTCTGAGGTTTAAGGTGAGGGTGAAGGATCCAGCACTTTTCCTTGCCATGACCTTTCTTCTTGCAGTGATCACACACCCAAGTTTTCTTCTCTTCTGGTTTATAGAACCCTTTGTTAGCCACGCCTTCAGCTTTGTTTGCCATGATGAGCTCTCCTTTTCCTCCAAAGAGACCCACTGAGCCTTGCTCTTTCTGAATCTGAGCACAAACCTCTTCAAGAGTTGGAGGTTTCTCACTCCTTAGAATGTGCTTGATTAGGTCATTATAACCAGGATTGAGAGTGAACAGCAAGGCAAAGACCTTGTCTTGTTCTCTCCTCTCATTAAGCACATTAGGGTCGACAGTTCCTGGTCTCAGCATCTCTAGCTCAGCCCACAAGGCTCTGAACTTTCCAAAATGCTGAGTGAAATCAGTGTCCTTTTGACTAAGAGTGTTGATAGCTTTCTTGACTTCAAACACTCTACTTAAGTTGGAAATGTTACCATAAACCTTCTGGAGGGTATCCCACAGCTCCTTAGAAGTTTCACAGTAGGAGTAAGCTTCCAATATTGAGGGTTCAAGGCTGTTCTGGATGGCAGACAACACCATGAAATCCTCTTGAATCCATTTGCCTTCATCAACCAGCGCCACTTCCTCCTTACCATCCTCTCCTAGGATGGTCTTCTTTGGAGTTTTGCCTTCAGTCACATGTTCCCAGAGACCTCTGCCTCCAAGAGCAGTCTTGACAAGCCTTGACTGTTGACATGAATAAATAAATGACAAGGAGAAGTTATGAAGATGATGAGTATTGACCTGAAGAGATAAAGAAGACAAAGAGAAGAAGAAATAAGGCTGATATGAAGAACCTTGTTGGACAAGGTATTCCATACAACCTTGACTTCCAAGTAACCTAACTTTACCTTGAGTGACTTGGAAGGCAAGGTACCTGTGGGACTCGCCAAACTTCATCCTCAGAGGCAGATTTGAATTCAAATGAGCCTCCAGACCGTTGAGAGAGAGCAGAGGCAAGTGGGATTAGTTTAAAATAAAAGTCACATGTGTGGTCCAAGCTTGGGAGCAGTTCAAGAGCTGTCCCTTTCTCTGTCTCAGACCAGAATAGATTAATATTATTCTTTTGTCTTCTTTAGTCCTCTTTGGTCTATAAAACATTATTGTAAGCATCCCATATCAGTTAAGAAAATCATTTCTCTCCTTCTCTCTTTGAATTTCGAAATGCCTCTCTCTCTCTTTCTCTCTCTTTCTCTCTCTCTTGTTCTTCATGTTCTTCATTCTCCAGCAGTAAAATACTTCTAAATCTCTCATTCTAACATGGTATCAGAGCAGTATGTTCTTGAGACCTAATCCTTCTTATTCTCTTTTCTTTCTTCCGCTAAATCTCTGAGTTTTTTTTTCTTATTTCTATTTTTGGCAAAGTTCATCTTGTTCTTCAGCTGTTCATCATTTCCAGCTCCAGAAATTTCCAAAAATGGTAAAGATGATTTCGACCAAGAAAATGAAGAAGGAGAATCTCATTCCAGTGACCCTAGAGGGTCCTAACTATCTTTTATGGTCAAGAGTGGCCAGAGTTACCTTGGGAAGTCATGGACTTTGGGACAGCCATATCATGGAGGCTGAAACTTCAAAGAGGATGGCTCAAGAGGATAGTCAGGCTACTTGCCTAAAGCATGAAGACAAGTGGGTTCAAGAGGAACAGCAAACACTTGGAATTATACATAGCTCTCTTTCTGAACAGATCTTGGAGGATCATTGTCACCTCAGAACCGCCAAGAGTTTATGGGAGAAGCTTCAAAATGTTTATGGGAATCTATGGGAGAGTCTTCAAGCTGTCTATGAGCAAGACAAAGTTTTCAGTCTTCTCCTAAACCTGGATTCACCCTGCAATAGTCTGATAAGTTATATCATTCAAGAAAGGAAGCTTCCAAGTTCCCTAGGAAGCCAGTCAAGTACATTTAAGCTCAAGGAGTTTGAGCATCAAGTAATTACAGGAAGAACCATGTATTCAGCACTCTGTGGTGATTCTAATGAAGGAGGAACATGGAGTAGTATGGATGGTGCGACAAGCATTGATGGACCAGTGACCAGGAGAGACCTTGATTCCTTTATCAAAGCTGCCAAGGCCCTTATCTCACCTAAGAAGGCTGGAACACACTCTCTTGACTCTAAACCCATCATTATAGATTCAGGAGCTAGCCATCACATGATTAGTGATAGGAACTTGATTAGTGATGTCCAGCCTGCCTCAGGGAATGTGATTATAGCATATGGTGATAAGGTTAAGATAGAAGGGATAGGGAACCTTAGGTTGTTTGATAGGGAATCTACTGCCTTGTATATGCCTCAGTTTACATCAAACTTGTTATCAGTGAAAAGAGCTACTGTTGATCTGAGCTGTCAAGTTGTCTTCAGACCTGATGAAGTTGAATTTCAAGACCTGAAGACAGGGAAGATAATTGGAAAAGGTCACAGCCATCAGGAATTATATCATCTTCAGAAGACTAAGTTATCTGAATCATCTCATTCTCTTTGCATGGTCAGTACATCTACTGGGGTTGAGAGCACCATATGGCATGCTAGATTGGGACATCCTCATACTAGAGCTTTAAATCTGATGCTCCCTGGCGTGGTGTTTAAAAATGATGATTGTGAAGCTTGCATCTTGGGGAAGCATTGTAGGACAGTCTTTCCAAGGTCTAGCACTATCTATGAGAAGTGTTTTGACCTGGTTCACTCTGATGTATGGACTGCGCCTTGTATGTCCAGAGAAAATCACAAATACTTTGTCACCTTCATTGATGAGAAGTCCAAGTACACATGGGTGACACTGATTCAGTCAAAGGACAGGGTGCTGGAGGCTTTCAAGAATTTCCAGAACCATGTCTCCAACCATTTCAATGCCAAGCTGAAAATTCTCAGGTCAGATAATGGTGGAGAGTACACCAGTCAAGCATTCAAGCAATATCTGGCTCAGCATGGGATAATCCATCAGACAAGCTGCCCTTACACTCCTCAACAGAATGGAGTTGCTGAGAGGAAGAACAGGCACTTAATGGAGGTAGCAAGATCAATGATGTTTCACACCAATGTTCCAAAAAGATTCTGGAGTGATGCTGTGATGTCTGCTAGTTATCTGATCAATAGGACTCCAACTAAAGTCCTCAACGACATGTCCCCTTTTGAGGTCCTAAACCAGACCAAGCCACCTTTGAACCACTTGCGTGTGTTTGGGTGCCTATGTTTTGTGTTGATACCAGGGGAGCAAAGGAACAAGCTTGATGCTAAAAGCTCAAAAGCTATGTTCATAGGCTACTCTCTAACGCAGAAGGGTTATAAGTGCTATGATCCAATATCAAGAAAGGTTTTAATATCAAGAGATGTGAAGTTTGTGGAGACAAAAGGATATTATGAGGAGAAGAGTTGGGATGATTTGAAGGATTTATCACAAGCATCAGAGAAAGCCACAAACCTCAGGATTATATTGGAGAGTCTTGGTATTGGTATTCCTCAGGCTAATCAGGAAACAAGGAGGAATTCTCCTGAAAATGCACCTGGTCCAGAAGTTGTAGTTGATGAAGATGGGGCCAATGAATCTGTAGAAGCCACACATCCTGATCCTGAAGGGGGGAATCAACAAGAAACTCATGATCAGGATGAAAGGCACCAAGTACAACCAGAACCAGTGCATCAGAATGAAGAAGCTGAATCTGATAAGGAAGAAGAAGAACCTGAAGCAGTTCAACCACTTAGGAGAAGCACAAGGCTGAGGAAGGATCCCTCAAACTGGAAGAACACAAGGGTTTACTTCAACAGTCAGGCAGTAGCTCATCCTATCCAAGCAGTATGTTCTCTTGCCCATTATCCAAGAGAACATCAAGCATTCATCACTGGTTTAGATCAAAGCTATATTCCAAGGTCTTTTGAAGAAGCAATGGAACTTGAGGAGTGGAGAGACTCTGTGGGAGATGAAACTAATGCCATGATCAAGAATGATACTTGGTATGAGAGTGAACTCCCAAAGGGAAAGAAAGCAGTAACAAGCAAGTGGGTCTTCACAATTAAATTCTTATCAGATGGAAGGGTGGAGAGACGCAAGTCAAGGCTGGTTGCAAGGGGTTTACTCAGACTTATGGAGAAGACTATGTAGAGACCTTTGCCCCAGTGGCTAAGCTGCATACTATCAGGATCATACTGTCTCTTGCAACCAACCTAGAGTGGGAATTGTGGCAGATGGATGTCAAGAATGCATTTCTTCAAGGAGAGCTAGAAGATGAAGTCTACATGCGCCCTCCTCCTGGTCTAGAACATATGGTCAAGCCTGGAAACGTCCTCAGATTGAAGAAAGCTATCTATGGACTGAAGCAATCACCAAGAGCTTGGTACCACAAGTTAAGCACCACATTGAATGGGAGAGGGTTCAGAAAATCAGAGGCTGATCATACTCTCTTCACACTGACTGGTCCACTAGGAATTGTGGTTATCTTGATATATGTAGATGATATTATCATCACTGGAAGCGACATGGAGGGGATTCAGGCCACCAAAGCTTTTCTAAAGTCAGTATTTGACATTAAGGATCTTGGAGAGCTTAAGTATTTCCTTGGAATTGAAGTGTGCAGATCTAAAGAAGGACTGTTTCTGTCCCAAAGGAAGTATGCAATGGACCTACTGAGTGAGGCAGGAAACCTTGGAGGAAGAACAGCCAAGACTCCTCTTGAAGATGGCTACAAAGTGCTGTGAGAGGGGGAGTTTGAACATACTCCATTTGAAGACATCAAGAAGTACAGGAAAATGGTTGGAAAGCTTATCTATCTAACCATAACAAGGCCAGACATCTGCTTTGCTGTGAATCAAGTCAGTCAACAGATGCAAGCTCCTAAGGTTCATCATTGGAATATGGTTGAGAGGATTCTGAGGTATATAAGAGAAGCTCCAGGACAAGGTGTCTGGATGGGTTGCAATGGAAGCACTGAAATTGTTGGATATTGTGATGCTGATTGGGCAGGAAATAGAGTTGATAGG